>CBVK0102740251.1:0-16526 GCA_900067695.1 Picea abies
ATAAAAATATTTATATTAAAATATTGATGAAAGCAGATAATATTATATTTACGGTGACCATTTACTAACTAAGGCTCCCCTTAATAATGTAATGACGTAGAAAATGAGAATAAAAATGTTCTTTCGACAATGTGGTAATTATGGTAATTAGTTAAAATGAAATATACCCATAAAATATGATATAGATGAATATTTTAAATATGATAAAGAGGATGATAAAAACCTTATTATATCTACAATATTACAACATAGTATGAAAAAGAATAAATGACTATATATATAATATTGCAACTTAAATTAAGAAAAATAAATTAATTTATAAAATTTCATATGTTTTTAGGAAAACATTAAAATGACATGATGAAAATGTAGAAACTAGTTAAGTCTAAAATGTATAATGTCAATATTATTTATATTATTTCTGTTTAGAATCAAAACAGTTTGGTACTACACTTAGAATTATTATAATATTATTTATTTTCAGAAAACAATAATACAAATTATTGTTGTGTGTAATATAATCAATAATCTTTTTACATTAGTTCATGTGATTTTAGAAAAACAATTTTTTTATATTTAAGAATGACATGAATTTTTTGGAAAAAATATTTATCAAACTTCAAATTTTTAAAAATAATAACTATTAAATTGTTAAGAACAACAATTATCACATGAATATTTTGGAGAAAAATTACATATCAAATTTTAATTTTTTAAGAACAATAATTATTACATATGTTTTTTTGAAAAAATTACCTATTAAATTTCAAATTTGATTTCATAATTGTCATTTGATTAAATCATTTTTTTAAAATATGTTTAGAAACATGATTTCATAAAATCTTCACAATCTTTAAAATTGATATTTTACTAGTTACTAAGAACATTTAAACTTGGTATCAAAGACACTAAATATAATTCATTTATAAATAAATAAAATTTCAAAAATTAGCATAATTTAGTAAAAAACATCAAACATTAATCATCAATGAAAATATTTAATATGTATATATTTAACTCATTTGGACCTAATTAAAGACAATAAGGTGACCAAATGGAGATCATTTTGAGAACTTGCATAAGTTGAATGTTATATGGGTCTTTGTCTAGGATATAATAATAACATTTTCATGTTTGGTCATAATTGATGATGTTGAATTCATTGTTATTATTGATGTTTATAACAATACAATAAGATTTGTATTAATATTTTAATGTAGATGTAATAATGGTTGTAGTCATTGTTGAAAAAATGTTGATTTTCACAACCTAAAGTCACAATAGAAATTATTTTGAGGGGAGGGGATTATTTTCTTATGTTTTTTTGGTGGAAAAACATTCAAATTCTTGTAGTGTATGAGGAATCCAAAGGGACTCACTAATTTAATTTATTTGTTATTGACATTAACATGAGTTATGATGTGGAGGTTGTTGCAGATTATATGGAGCATATATATTTATAGGCCCAAGAGAGGTTGAAGGAAAACAATGTGAGGTGTAAGGAGAGAAAAAATGTGTACACAAGGTTAAGACATTTAAAGTTAGAGACTAGGTAATATACAATTGAGAAAAGAGAATTTTCCCATACGTGGATATAATAAGTTGAACCTAATGAATTGAACCCAATGAAGATTAAACCATGTAATATCCAAAGAAAGATTGGTAAAAATGCATATGATATAGAGGTGTCACAAGAATTCTACATTGCACTTATTTCCAGTGTAGTAAACATGTATCCATAGAAGGAAGGATAAATTATCACATGGGAAGTAGAAGATAGTGTACTTGAGATAGATTAGAGAATGAAATTAGAAAATAAGATGTTAGCGTGTGTATGTGTGTGTGTTGTGGAAGGAAATCCATTTAATGTTAAGTACATGTAATACTTAGTGAAGTGGAAGGATAAACTAGATGAGGATAATATGTGGATTTGTAAGAAATAGTATCAAGAATTGTGCAAATGCAATAGTAATGCAAATGATGTAAAATGATCATGAAGACATGCAATGTTTTCACTGTAAAAGGAATTTGATACAAGAGCATCCAAAGAAATCCTAAGAAAGAGTAATACAAATGATGTTAAATTGTCATGAAGGCATGCAATATTTTTATTACAAAAGGAATTTGATGCAAGAGCATCCAAAGAAATCCTAAGTATAAGCATGAAAGGTTTGTGTGAAGGAGAAAATAATATAAGTTAACATAGACACAAAGGAAATAACACAAGTGTGACAAAGTCTATATGTGAAAAAATAGTTTGGATTAAAATGGACATTTAGGATTAGAGAGTTAGCACATACTTTTGATTTAAAGGAGAAAAGTGTGAAAAAGTTTTAGATGAGGTAGGATCACAAGACATGTCTTGAGAAGAAACTAGTGTTTGGAGAGGAACCCAATGGAATAATGTAGAGGTAGATAAGTGGATCTTAGAAGTGTATAGATTAGAGTTGAAAAGCATCACAAGCAGAACAACATGAGAGAGTGAACAAATTGTAAGGAAGGAGAAAATCTAGAATGGAACAATTCAAAAGTTCAAGAAACACATGTGAGATGAAGGAAAATGAACAACCAAACATAAAAGGCCATTAAAACTCCATGTAGGAAAATAAAAAGGCTAAAAATAAATAAACATGAAAACACATAATCAAAGTAAAATGTAAAAAGATAACAAAACTAAGTTTAAAGTAAAGGATGAAGAATCTATTGAAAACCAAATTAAAAAAGTAAAAAAACATAATCTTTGAAAAGATATAATCAGTGTATTAATTATTTTGTTGTATGGTATTGATAAAAAAATATATTATACCTAAAACTTTGTTCTATATTACTTATAATTTAATGAATAAATATAATTATTATATTAATGATTCTATTACATGATATTAATAAAAAATATATTACATTTAATACTTTGTTTAATTTATTTTATAGATTTTAAATCAATAAAAAAATATTATTTTAATTAATAAGAAATATATTACATTTAATACTTTATTTAATTTATTTTATAAATTTTAAATCAATAAAAAATATTATTTTAATTAAAGTTATTATAAATATATTAAATTTATAAATTAAAAAATAAATATTATAATTAAATTATTTTAATAATATTTATATAAATAAATCATTCAATATTGTAAAGACAATTTAAAGACTAACTACAGTTCAATTATAATGTTATTTTAAGAATAAAATGTTTTTACATTGAGATTAATCCTTCTAATCTTATCTTTATAATGAAATGTTCTTACATTGAAAGCATATTCAACAAGATTGAATAATATCCACTACAGAAAAATACTTTCAAAGCTTATATTATATTACTTTAAAATCTAAAAAGCATTTCTATAAACAAATATTTATTAAAAAAGAAATAATAAAGTAAAAATAATTAGCCTACCTTCACTCAAACGCCCCAGGGCACCTACGTTGATGTCTAATATAGTTTTCTCTTGTTTAAAGCACTTGTACGACGCGATGTTATGCAAGGTAGTTGAGGTTATAATATGAAAAAAACTAAAAGAATTGATAAGTTTATATTTTAAAACTTATCATAATGACTTCGAAAAAACATTGGCTGAGTTCAACTTATCTCTGAAACATACGGAAATAATAAAGAACTCAAATAGAGTACCACAGAAGCTAGATATATACTAACAAAATATAGTAGTGGTAAATTATATATCCGACAAATGTCTCATTTTCAGATTGATTGTAAAAGACAAGGTAACATAAAGAAAGAATATTTAAATTTTTGTCAACCATGGGATGGACTTACATTGTACGCTTCCTACCTGCAAAATATAATATAATTGGTAGACATCCTGGAATGGGAGTAGTAGCACAGGGCACTTCAAATATATATTTTTAAAAACAAGAATAGACCTCACTTCACTCCAAAATAGTGATCGACGCTAATAAATCGAAATTCTAAATATTAATCTTAATCAGACTACGCTAATGGCATTGCTGGAATCAAGATTGCTGGAACGAAACGCGGAGCGGCGAGAATTGGATTGGTCAAGGTTGAGAGTGTTGTGAGGCGGTGGAGGATCCACGCAAGGAGGGGCTATGCTCAGACTCAACCCACTATTTTCGATCGATTCTCTTGCCTCCATCGCAGGCGAAGTTGGCGCACTTGGCTTAATTATGTTGGAAGTCTTTGTGGCTAATTCTGGCCAAAATGGCAGAGTGAATGAATAGTGACTGGTAGGGTTAGAGTAATGTCCAGTTTCTTGACGTTCCGCCATTTTCAGAGAGGAATATTTAGCTTCATCTCTGGTCCTTTCGTCATCGTCAGATTTGTCTAATCTGAACATTCCCAAAGATAGGCATGGCGGATTCACTGGCCGCGATGCTGCCAGCGGAGGTACAGAAAATGCTCCCACAGACGCGGCTAAATTTGGAGGTGCTCCTCCAGTTTCGAAGAAATTTCCAGAAGTCAGAGATGAGTTCTGCCCCAGGCTGAGCTCGTGCATAACCGGTGACAGCTCCGGGATTCCTTGATAGCAATCTTCAACCTGCAGAAATTTTGAATGTCAATGACAGCTTGTAGAACAAATTTTAACAAATAAAGAGAAGGAACTAAATAATAAAAACTCCAAGTAACAGTACCTGACTGTTAAATAGAATGAACATATAAATGAGAATTAACATTAGATCACCCTGGTATGTTTTATGAATTGTAACTGGAAGTTTAAAGGTTAGGTTACGTTTGGACAAAATAGGAACGAATTTAGCTGAAAAATAACTTCAGATTTCAAACTAGTTTAACGAGGTTTAGAAGAATAAGATTTATATTCGTTGTGCAAAATTCCAAAAAAATTTACTCAAACATCCTTTAAAATAGAGTTTTATAGAATTTCGAAAAAAAAATTAGACATAATTGATGAAAATTAAACCTGCAATGAGGCTTTATCGGACATTATTTATTTACTTGAAATCATTGAAAGAAATGTGAAATATCAATTTCATTCTCACAAATAAAGCTTTCTGTGTTCTTCTCCTTTTTGTCGAGACCCATATTCAATTCTGTTTACAAGATTTTCTGGAGAAATATAAATATAACAGTAATAAAGAAATCATAACAGCGGGATCTTGAAGCAAGAAGTTTGTAATATAAACTTCCAGCTTCCACATGTGCAAAAAGAAATAAGGAACGCCATAATTTAAATTAAAGAAACCATGCTATAGATCAAAGGTGAAGATTTGTAAATAGGTATGATATAGATCAAAGGCGAAGAATAAAGAAATCATAACAGCGGGATCTTGAAGCAAGAAGTTTGTAATATAAACTTCCAGCTTCCACATGTGCAAAAAGAAATAAGGAACGCCATAATTTAAATTAAAGAAACCATGCTATAGATCAAAGGTGAAGATTTGTAAATAGGTATGATATAGATCAAAGGCGAAGAATTGTAAATAGGCATGATATAGATCAAAGGTGAAGAATTGTAAAGAGGATTCTCCGCACAATACCAAAAATAGAAAATTTATGCAGAAAGGAAAAACTCTTATTATATTCGAGTTTAAGGTAGTAAATATACCGAATCAGTTGATATATCGAACAGGCTCGACCTTCGTTTCCTTTTGTTCAAATTGCTCTGCCTAAGAAAATATTTTTGTGCATGGCTGGCAACTTGAGTAGGAGTTCTGGAAGTGACGAAGTTCCTGGAAATACCTCTCCAGTCGCCTTTTCCCAATTTGTGAAGCCCTAACAGAAACATTTTATGTTCTTCTTCCGTCCAAGGAACGCCTGTGAAAACACATATATATTAAAGATTGCCTCAAAATTATCAGATCTATAAGTACAGAAATGCCAGATTTTTTTCATAAAAGAAAGGAGACTCTTGAAAAACCTTTTTTTCTTTCACGAGAGTTGTGAACCAAGCCGTCCGAGACGTATCCGTCTTCAGCAGCTCCAGATTCAGATTGTTCGGGAGTTAACGGGAGATTTCCCATGCTGAGGCTCTTCCTCATCGGTTCATCGGTGGTAAGCCTAACGCCGAATAGCTTCACGCCCCTGTCGGGACAAGTTCTGGAGTTGTGCCCATTGTGTCCACAATGAGAGCACCTCCTGTTCATATCTAATTTCGCCAGTTTTGCCGGAATAACTTTCTTTTATATTTTAAATCTACCTTGACGCATTACCCGATCCTTTGAGCAAATCGCTTGATCAAGAATCACAGCACCGAAACCATGGCTAGATCAGGAGTCACCCTAAGACTTTTGGATACAGATAACGAGATCTCATGATTCTGTGATTGATTTTGTCCGGAGATTTATTTGCAGGGTTCGGCAAAGAAAATTATTTTACAGAACAACCAGCTGTAGAGTACTCATGTGCTGTCTGGCATATTCGTAAGAATTAGTTCAAAACGAAGCTCCGGACGATTAGTATATTTAGAAATACTCCACTGCATTCGTAAGAATTAGTTCAAAACGAAGCTCCGGACGATTAGTATATTTAGAAATACTCCACTGCAAATGGCGAAAAATGGCGCATCTTGAAGCTTTTCCAGTCGTCGTCGCTCTGATCCGTCGAAAGTATGCGAAAAGCTCGTGGAGTGAAAGGATTCGAGCAGAATCTAGAGGTTTGGCAACAGAGAAGGAAATGACCTTGCAAAGACAAAGACGAAGACGACGAGAAAATACATAAAGAAAATGCACATAATGAATGCTTCAAACGGACGGTTCCCAGCGAGCCTTTCATTCAACTAACCATGCATACATAGATACATGCATACGCATGTCCATCACATGCATCTATGGATGTATGTATATGTATGTGAGGAAAGGAGAGTCTGTGGTCGCATATCTCACGTGCGTCAATATTCTTACCCCGACCTACTTGTCTTTGCCATTTATACCACTTCATCCACATGTTGGTCTACACGAGGAACGAGGCGAATATCACATAGAGATGGGAATGTCCGCTTTGTGGCCAACATGGAACGATTCTTTCAAATTTCACCGCGTTTTGGGATTCCTCCGACTCCAAGCCTCCCTTTATATATTTTAAAGCTAAACTTTGATATTTTATATTTCGGCCCCTCTCATTTAAAGACTAGATTCAAGCTTGAATATTCTAAGCTTAGCTCTTCATGTGCCACATACCACTGTAGCTAAGAGACTATTCATCATTGACTTAGTTCACACAGGATTGTTCATTCCTTATTCAGTTTTCTATTTCATTTTAAATTTCATTCTACTAGTACAATCATATGAAATTTGATGTTTATCTTTGTTTATTAAATAAAAAATTAGCTATTTTTATAAATTTTACTGTCATTTTAGATTCATATAATTAATAAAATAATATTTTTATTTATATAGAAATTTATGAAGAGTTAACTATAAATTTATAAAAAAAATTATGATTATTAATTTTTTTACAATAAAAGATTAATAGTTATTTTTTAATGTCCAAATAAACAAAATCAAGTAATAAAAAACATGCAGTTTTGTAGTGGATTTATGGAAGAAGATGGTACCCTATGGAATCCAAGAGATTCTTGTGGAGATATTTTTAATTTATAGGTTTGGTTTATGTTACTCAACTATGGGATGCCTTCAACTTCAATTTCAACAATGTACTAGAATCCCAACTTTTTGCATGGTAAAACTTTCTTGTGAGGAACTTCTGTACTATTTATTTGTGAGGAATCTAGGTACTATTTATTTATTTTTTGTTAGAAGGAATGTTTGTATTAAAAGTATTTGAGAGAATGTTTGCATCAAAAGTGTTTAACTAAATACATGATATTATTAAAATTGTTGGGTAGCCTTAATTTGCAAGGTTCTAATGTTAAAGAAAGTTTTCAAATCATATTGAAGTCTTTTATAGGGAAAATTTTAATTTTGTAGGTGAATTTCATTCATTACATGGTAAATATAAAGCACAAATTAGAGCTCATATAGGGGATCGTTGTAGACCAAGAGCGACTTATGTTTGAAGGTAAACCACTTAATGACCATTATCTCATGTCTAACTACATAATATACAAAATCACAACTTTCACTTTGGTTTTTCGCCTACATGAAGGAGCAGTGTGCAATGGAGCATCTACAACCTTAGAGCTTGTTTCTTTCAAGGATGCAATGAAAAACAAACCATTTACTTCAACTTCGTCTAACCCTTCCCCACCTTGTGCATATCTCGTGGATAAATTATGATTGGGGCCAATGTTAGATATCTCTGGATAATAGTTCACAAACCTGCTCTCATTTTATGAATCACCTGTGGTAATTTGCAAATTCAATGGTTTCTAGCCTCCTACATCAAAGTTGCACCAGTGTATCTATTTGACCTCAACAAAGCACTGTGAAGTGTGTATATGCTCCAAAGGTTTCTTTATTGTTCAATCTTTAAGCCTTATTGATCATCATAATATTTTCAGAAGGTTCCTTAGTTCTAGACAATAGCAAGTTTTTTTGTTACCCCATGGTTTCCAAATTTTGACCCAACCACTATGTATTTCACCAAAATACGAGTTTGGATTCGCCTCCCAATTCTACCACTACATTTTTGGCATTTATCGGGTTGTGAAACTATCAAGAATAGCTTGGGAAGCTACTTAAGAATATATCTTGAGAAAATTAAGTTCAGTTTTTTCTTGAGAAAATTAAGTTCAGTTTTTTCGCATATGTCTACATATGCGTTGAGATTGACATCAACTAGGGTCTACCAGAAAAAATGATACTGTAAAGGAAATTTTTTAAATGGTCCAAGTTTTGGATTATGATAATACAACTTTTTGGTGTTAGGTTTTCCAACAAACATGACATCTTTAGGGTTCTTGTCCCTAAGCATGAGATCACTCAAAAAGGAATAAAGGACATAAACCAAAACCAAAAAGTTGGCAATCATGTGAGCAACCATACTTAGGTGATGAAGATGATCAGAATGCAAAAAATCAACAAATAATGGTTTTAGAGAAGGATAATGATGCATATCCAAAAGTGCAAATTAAGAAATAAAATATTCCCTCTGAGGATAGAGAAGAAATCAAGAATATGAGGACTTCCCCTCAAGGGTGGTAGTTGTAAATGAAGAGACTTCATGAATACAATAACTCTAATTCTAATAAAGAATCGGTACTCTCCAAATAAATACTAGAAATCTAAACTGAATTTGATTTATAGTTAGTCCTTGTGGAACCTTTTAAAGGGGTGGCTTGAACTTACAAAGAAGAAAAGGAAAAAAAAAAATAGGATAAAGGATTTTTTTCGGTGGGACATAAATTAAATGCCCATGATATATATATATAGGTGGAGTTTCACATGATGAATTTAATTTCCATTCAATCTATGAATAGAAAAGACAATTTGTATTTTTGGAAAAAGAATAAATGAAAATTTATTGAGTGTTAATTTAAATTATTTTTATAAATTGTCAATTTTTTTAATATGAGATTAATTATTATTTTATAAGGCTTAAATTCATAAAATTAAGTAATTGTGAAATAATCTAAAAAAAATAATCTAAAGTAATAAAATTAAGTAATTATGAAATAATCTAAAAAAAAATAATTAATATTGAAAAAATTGATATAAAATTTATTATTAAATAAAAATAAATAAAATATAGTCAAATAAATTTGCATGAAATAAAAGTACATCATTTACATTTATGATCTAAATTCAAAGTAAACAACACATGTTGAGCAATTTTCCAATTTTGTTTTTACAATATTTATAAAAGGAACATCCAATGTCAAGACAACTCACCAAATGGTACAAAATATAGTAATTATTTGCAAATATAGACTATATACTATTGTGGATATCAATGCTATATGTAAATTTTTTTAATTATGTAGTTATTCATTTACCAGAAAAATATTATAAGAGAGGGTACTTCCAATTCTAAAGCAAAGAAGAAGTTTGGCAAGGAGGTTTCGAATATGTCTTTAAAATATTAATAAATAGAAAATTAAGATATACTTTTTAAATGAAGTTTGATATGTAATATATCATTGAGTTAATAGTTTGAATATTGTTGAGATGAATATAGGTTAAAATTGTGATATTTTCATTTTTTAAAAACAAAATTTAGAATAGAAAAAAAAAAAAAAAATTATATTAATGAATAGATAATTCGTATTATCTTTTTAATAAAATCAATAACGCAATCATAAAGTACAAGAAGAAGAGCTATTTGGAAAATTGTTATATGAGATACAATTTTTTTGGTGTTTAAAGATTTGGTATTAAGAATTTTATTTGCAAAAAATGAAATTAAATGTTTTGATTTCCTAAAACCAAATTCACATCATACTAGTTTTTATTTCACTTCATAATGGTTTTTTTCTTACTCATGAATTCAAAGCTTGTTAATGTTGTTAATTTTTCCATATTGTGTTAAAAAAGAGGGGTTTAGATTGAACCTAGGTGGGGAGGATAACAACCATTCCACACACACACACACAATAGTGAGTTTATAATAAGAAAATACTTAAAGGGTGGAATGTCCATGCCCAACATCCTAACCATGGGATGAGTAGCCATGATATAGATCTATATTTCGAATTCAGGCCCACAGAGGCAACAACCCCATCATACCAACTAAGCTAGCCTCACATGAAGAACCCAATTTAAAACAAAATGCATGCACATGTATGATAATTAAAGTGTAGCAAAAATAACAAGCAAGAATTCACATAGATTCATGGCAACCAACTTCCCCTAAACGAAATCAAGGATAATCACACGCAACATGGAAGATACATTGATTTCCATAATAGAAAATAAATGTAATTATGCATATTCATAAGCAATGATAAGTTACTTATCTTTTAATAGAAATTGGTCCAATAAATTGGGTATTTACGAGCAATTTTACACCCAACTGTAGGTATCCAGTGCAGATAGCACCCCCAAGCTAGGAGATGTGTCCATTAATGTGAAGGAATCAACTACGAGTTGAACCCATATTCTCTCGTGTTCAACCATTGTAGATCATTACAGACATCTCTTCCAACCATCAAGCAACAATGGCATTCTCTTCCATTACCCTATAAAAAAAAGAATACCTTCCCTTCCTTCACTCGATGGCCCCTTAGTGATATTATTCCCTCGAATGGTCTTCAATGTGGGTAGAAAGAGCCTAGTATATTGTATTTTTTTTAGAATGACCTGTAATAACAATACTTGTCCCTCAAACATCCAAAGAGTAGAAAATGCACAGTGGGTGATGGATTCCTAACTTACCCAACCTTTGTTCTCACCTACAACCATCTACCTTTAATCTAATATCTGCAATTTCCTCTTTACAATGTTGATTTCAGTTTATTTACATGGATAGTAATGGAGAACATAGAGTGAGTAGCATATGACATGAACATGAGAATGATTGAATTAATGCTAGAGTGAATGTAAATGAGAGAATTGGGGGAAAATATATGTCAGGCATTGCTTCTAGTGGGAGAAATGTAGGATTCTTACACTTCCTCGTGATGATTGTACTCAACCCATGCTCCCATAACTACATCAAATCAAGACTTCCCTGGCAACTTATTACATAATTCAATGATTGGTTTTAATAAGTCAAAGGAGGTGGATGGCTTCATTTAAGGCACATGGTGGAAAATAAATGAGATTTAAGGTTGACACTTGGAAATAGAGGATTTATTTTCCCATAGGTACCCTTTCCTCTTCCCCTCTAATAGAAATCATAGCCCCGCTTGTGCTCTCCATAATCATTTTGCACCATCTTATATTATATTTGAGCATTAATATTTACATAGCTTTAACCCACACATGGTCCATATATGCATATTTATATTATACATCTCTATCCATTCATTATTTGGTCCTTGGCCTTGAGCTCTACACTAGGCATCCATACATGCATATTTTCATCATTTGCAAAATCCAATTCAATATATCCAAAGTGACAAAACTAGGGCATTACAAAGTTGACACCCCCTATAAGGTGAATATGGTAGGCAAGTTATTGTAATCCATAAAAGTTATGGGTTGGAGAGTTTTACTACACATTAGTGTTGATATATTTCTCTCCAAAACCACCCATAAAAAATGTTTGAATCAAATGTAAAATTTCAACATCGAGATTGATTAAAATTTATTAGATTTTTAGATAACACTAATTACAATGCATTTTCTAGTTTGATTCAAGGGATGAGTGAAGGGAATCAATCATAGATATACATAATTATATAAACGTTATATTTATTAATTCAGAAGTGTTGAGATGCAACTGCAAGATTTCTTATTTATACATATATTATTACGAGATGTGTCTTTTCATAAATAGTTGGTTATTTATAATTGTTCATTAATCATGTCTAATACCTATATTTAGTCCATTGTACTAAGTTATATCATATTTGGTATATCACAAGTCATCCCTTCCTTAAATTCTTTGACCTCTAAGCTCGGGTAAGGATGAGTGTCATGATTTGAATTCTTCACTCTCCTAGGTAGCTTCATCTTTTGATTGGTTCCTCCACTTGTTAAGGTATTCATAAATGTATCTTGAATGAAAGGATCTGGCTCTAAGTTTTAAGATTCCTTCTGGTTCCAGTACTAGTCTTCTTTTTTCATTCAAGAGGGATAATTATGTATATATAGGAGTTATTGGACCCAATATTTTATTTAAGTAGAAAGCATGAAATACATAATGTAGTTTCCCCTTATTTGGAATATTTAATGCACGGGCTACTTTGCCTAATTCACTTATGAATTTGTTAAGGGCCGCCAAAATTGGGCACAAGTTTATGATTCTTGTAGTGTTTTAAGTGAGTTTTTCTTGTATGGTTGAATTCAAAAAAACACTCAATCTCCTACTTTGAACTCACAATCAATTCTTTTCAAATTGCCTTGTTGTCTTATTCAATTCCTTGCTTGCTCTAGAATGTTTCTTTAGGACATGAAGGATCTCATCAAAAGTGTCTAAGTAGTTTTTTACAATAGGTTCTTTGTAATTGGTAATAACATACTCCTTTATTCATGATGGTGGGTAACCATATTATCAAGTTTCAAAATGAGTCATTTTTCTAAAGTGTGGTAGGTAGTGTTGTACCACCATTATACAAAGTGTAATAATTTGTGCCAATGTAATTGGCGATGATTCACAAAGTTTCTCAAGTATCCTTCTAGGCATTTATTCATCACTTCAGTTTGTCCATTTTTTTTAGGGATTGTATGATGTGCTCATCGTTAATGTGGTTCCCACTTGGTGGAACAATTCAGTCCAAAATTTGTTGGTGAATTTGGAATCCCTATCACTAACAACAACTTTGGGAAATCCATGGACTTTATAAACATTTTTCATATAGTTATCTTCAATTTGGTTGTTTTTAGATTTTGATGATACTCCAATGAAGTGAGGATATTTGGATAATTCAGCTATGATTACAAGTATACCATCCTTCCCCTCTAAGATAAGGAGACATATGATAAAATACATGGATACTTTAGTCCATTGTTTTATATAGCATATGTTCAAGGGGTTGGAGGACACCAAGAGGTGCATTCAATTCCAAATTCTGGCACTGACAAGTGTCATACTCAACCACGTGAATCTAGATATCAACCCTTATTCCTTTCTAGAGGAAGGATTGTTAGATGTTGTAGTATGCTTTGAAAAATCCAACATGGTCCATAATTGGGGAGTCATGATTTTCTTTTAGGACTTGGATTTTGAATATGGAATGGTTGGGTAAATATATATTATTCCCTTGTACTAGAGTTTATCATTTTCCCAACCATATCTTGAGTTTGCTAAATTGTTTATTTCGACTTTTCCTAGTTTTGGTTTTTTTTGCATACTCTTCTTGAACATTTGATGTCCATTTGAGGATTCCTACTAAATTGAACATAATGTAACATGTCCCTCTTCTTTCCTTGGTAAGTTATTTGTGACTTGATTTTCCTTACCTTTCTTTTAAAGGATCTCAAAATAAAAATAAAAAACTTGGATCTTGTTAACCCACTTTTGTTTTCTCATGATAATATTAGGATAATCTCTTCTAGTTTGGGAAATATTTCAAGATGTCATGGTCAACTTTGACCAAGAATTCATCTCCCAGTAGGTATTGTTTCCATTTTTTCAAGGCATGAATGATTGCTAACATTTATTTATCATATGTTTATTTTAATTACTCTTTTTGGTTTAATTTTTTACATTGAGGGTAATGGGGTGATTCTCCCACATAAGCATAGTTCTTATTCTTTACCCTAAAGCATCACATTCAAGGAAAAATGACTTTTTGATGTTTGGGGTAGCCAATACAAGAGTGGAAGTCATTATGGTTTTCATCCTCCAAAAACAATCTTTTGCTACTTCATCCCATCGAAAAGCATGTTTATTCAATAATGTTATTAGTGGAACAATTATCTATACATAGTTTAGGGCCTAGGAATCCACATAATAATGTGACGGTTTTGGGACTTGGCCAATTAGTGATTACAACAATTCTCTTTGCATCTACGTTTGTCATTGTTTCATAGAAACCTGCACAGAAGACCTAGCTAAAGCAAATACAAACAAAGCTTATCAAGAAAAGGACAAGAGATTCAATATGGAATAAATGAGAAAATATATTCACACTACTCCAATGAGTTGATCAATGATCGAATACTGCAATGAATGAGCGATATACACTCATATAGGAAAGAACATTCCATAATTAAGAAACGTGAACAAACAATGAGCTCTTCTTAGGAATGCATGCATCATGCATAATAGTGATGGTCTAAAAATAAAAAGTCTAAAATAGAACTAGCTCCACTTAACTACCACTGAACTAGTGAGTCAAAAATAGAAATATCTCCAACACCCCCCCTGAACATCACTATGGAGTAATAAAAAATGAGTCTCAAAAACTAGGCCATATTAGGTACTCATGTACAATGCAACTAATGAACATTGAATAAAAATGAGGAAAGAGGGAAAACCGCGTGGGAACAAACCCCCCCCTCAAAAGACAATGCATCAAAAGAATAAAAGGAAGTTTCTAGGAAACTATGTTCTTCACTCCAAGATGATATCGTAAAGTCTGAAACTTCTTCTCACTAAAATTCTTCATGAAGATGTATATATATTTATGGATCTAACAAAGTCCTTTGGTAACATGTCTTTCCTTGTACCTCTTGATCCTATGGATCCATCTGCACCTGAAAATATTCCTTTCTGGTGGAAGTGGAACCAAATCCCAAGTTTGATTCTCTTGTACCTCTTGATCCTATGGATCCATCTGCACCTGAAAATATTCCTTTCTGGTGGAAGTGGAACCAAATCCCAAGTTTGATTCTCTAGGAGTGAGTCATACTCCTCTTGCATGGTTTCTTCCCATAATTGGTTTCCCACAATCTCACTGTAGATCTGTTGATCGAAAGATTGAACCATATAACAATGCATGGGCATCGATGGTTCAAAAGTTGAAAGTACATGAGAAATATCCTCATGCTGAGATCGTGTCCTCCTCAAATCCAATGGATTCCCTGTAAGGACACATACTGCCTGAAGCGTGGACTATGCACTCTTGGGCATATGTTGAAGCTTCGACGTTGGCTCCTTATTTGGTTGTACCACCTGCTCATTTCCATGTACAAAATCCGAGTGTATGGAATCATCTCTGATGTATGGAACTGATGGAAGCATAAGAGTCTCTTCATGTTGCACTGGTGGTACATGTAAAGTACTCTCCTCATGTGTAAGAAGTAAAGAGGGTTCATAGTCATCAAAATTAGTGAATTTATACAACCTTGATTTGTGATCTACCTCACTAATTTCAATAATAGAATTTCCATGCACGTAAAGTACAGAAACCGAATCTGATGTAAATTCAACCTTTTTACCTTTCTGAGTGATCTGATAAACTGAGAGAATATTCATAGGAATATTTGAACCGTGTAAAACATTCTCAAAACTGCCATTAGGAAGTTCCACTCTTCCCTCTCCTGTAATTACTACTAGAGTATCATCCCCCATTAGAATAGGGGGTCTTGAGCATGAAATAAAAGAAGTAAAGACTTCCTCTTTTACTTCCATATGATGTGATGCACCATAATATATAATCCATGAATCAGATGAGGAAGTAATTGAAAATAGAGCATGATGATTACCTTTCTTAGGTGCATGGTCTTCTTCCTTCTTCTTCTTGGCTCCTTCTAGAATGAAGTCTCCAAGGTTATTCTGTTGAAGTACATGTTCCATAAGATCGATATGCTTCTTCATGCATGTGGATTCTTCATGATTCAATTTATTGCAATAAGTGCATTTTTTTCCCTTCTTCTTCTTCTTGGAATTTTAAAAGCCTTTGGAACCTAAAGAATCGTTGAAGGGTTTGGAATATCCCTCCTTCTTTGGCTCTGGATGTGATTCCCCCTTTCCTTTCTGTTTGGATGATCATTTTCCATCATGCATGGTGAGTGCATGTGCTTTTGGATCCTTGATTAGGCCCATTTGAATGAGTTTTTCCTTCTCATGTGTGAGAGAATCAACGAATTTCTCCATGGTAGGCATCTTCCACTTTGATCCCAAGAGATATCTACCA
>CBVK0102740254.1:0-10567 GCA_900067695.1 Picea abies
TCTTGTTGCTGCTATTGCATGATGTTTCGGCATCGCAAATCGCAGGTTGTTTCAGCCACGGGATTTGCACTCTTGACTTTTTCAGCACTTCTCATGTAGCAGCGATGGTTGGTGCTTGGCTCACAGTGCAGCTGTTGTAGTCAACCTGTGTGAGTTGTTGTTGACCGCGGACTGTGTAACGGCTTCCTTTGTGTTTCAGCATCGTCGGTCCTGGACTGTGTAACAGCTTCCTTTGTGTTTCAGCATCGTGACAATGGACTGTGTAACATCTTCCTCAGCATCGTAGATCATGAACTGTATAACAACTTCTATGTTTCAGCATCGTCGACCATGGACTGTGTAACAACTTCTATGTTTCAGCATCGTCGACCATGGACTATGTAACAACTTCTGTGTTTCAGCATCATTGACCATGGACTGTGTAACAGCTTCTGTGAATTGATGTTTCAGCAACAAGACTCCAATGTTAATCTGCAGTTTGAACTGTTTCAACACTTATACATTTCTAATCAATGGTTAAGTACGAGAGTGATGTAAAATTATATGTAAAATAGATTAAACATATAGTAATGAGAAGAGACATTATATACCTTTGGAAAGATAATATTAAGTGTTAATATGGGTTTAAATGTGAGTGAACAAGAGTGTAATGGTGGCAAAAAGTATGGGCAAAAAGGTACATTGTGCAGTCCTAACATAGGAGAAGAAGACTTTGTTGCAGAGATGCAGAAGCTTCATGATCAGATAAAGAGATAGTTGCAGGAAAGCAGTCAGAAGTATAAAATCCAAGTTGATCAGAAAAGAAGAGAAGTTCACTTCGAAGTTGGGGATTTAGTTTTAGCACACCTGAGGAAAGAAAGGTTCCCAAGGGGAACATATAACAAATTGAAGATGAAGAAAATAGGACCATGTAATATCCTCAGAAAGTTTGATGCAAATGCTTATGAGA
This sequence comes from Picea abies, assembly GCA_900067695.1. Lineage (NCBI taxonomy): Eukaryota > Viridiplantae > Streptophyta > Pinopsida > Pinales > Pinaceae > Picea > Picea abies. The sequence goes on from CBVK0102740254.1 coordinate 950, forward strand.
TTGAACTACCATAGGATGTGGGAATATCATCCATACTCAATGTTGTAGACTTGTACCCTTACAAGATGGATGATCCAGGAGGATCAAATGATCAAAAGGAGATTCAATGGGAAAATAAAATTCCCACAACAGATAATCCAGAAATGGATAAGATCATAGATCAGAGGATTAGTAAGAAGACCAAGAGCAAGACTTATTTTGAGTACCTGTTGAATTGGAAGGGTCACCTAACAATGAATGCTAGTTGGTTGAATGAATATGGCATCCAAAATCATTGGAAAACAGTGCAGGAGCTCATGGATAGAAGTCCATGAATTTTTGTCCATAGAAGTATGATGTAGGAGCATCGCCATTAGCAATTAAAAAGGCTAGGTGGAGGACAACTCAACACCAAGTGCGCAGATTTTAAATTGTTTTTGAATTCCAATGAGGGCACGTCATTTTGTTTTGAAAGGATTTTGATTTAAAGCTTTAAAATATTTTGAGGAAAGATCCATCACATAAGGCCATCGAAGTTGTAATCGTTTTAATTATTAGATAAGGTTGTACAGACACTGAGTATTGACTCATATATGAATGTAATTTCCATTCAATGTAATAGTCCTTAGTATATGAATGTATTAACTATGATAGGATAGCTCTAAGGTAGTATAGAGGGAAGGATCGAGGTTGTTGAATGTTATTGTTATTGCCCAAATGAGGTTGTTGAATGTTATTGTTATTGCCCAAATGAGGTTGTTGAATGTTATTGTTATTGTTGCGGATTATTATTTGAGAGAGTTGTTGAAGCTTATGAAGAGTTGTAGAGAGTTGTATGAGTCCATGTACATATTTTACTGAATGAATACAAGAAAAGAGATTTGATTCCAATTGTATGGTGTTGTGTTCATCTGAATTATTTAAGTACATGTGATGTTTCTTTACATTCTTTGTGTTTTATCTGTTTATGTATCTTTTATGCATGGATATGTTTTTCATAGTTAAGTGTGGAAACCTTTGATGTTTCTGTAAGTTTCATTTGTTTCTCTTCTGATATTTTTGGTGCAAGGATTTTGTGTTTTATCTGTTTATGTATCTTTTATGCATGGATATGTTTTTCATAGTTAAGTGTGGAAACCTTTGATGTTTCTGTAAGTTTCATTTGTTTCTCTTCTGATATTTTTGGTGCAAGGATGACATAGTTCCTGCAAGGAGTGCGTAGGCTGATTCGAGATAGACTCAGAATCTCATAAGAGATAACGTGAATTTACAGTTGTAGAGAAAGGAGTGCACAATTGTTTAGTTGAAGTGAAACGAGTGCACAATTTCTCAGTGGAGAGAAATGTTTGGAGAAGACTCGTGCAAGGAGGGAATTGAGAAAACACTTTGTTTAAGTGTTGAATAAGTCTCATAGGAGAAGAGCGCAAGGAGTGCATAAGGGGGATTTTTTTTCAAAAATATCTAAGTCCAGAACTTCTCATAAATTCAAATCCTGCAAGGAGTGCGCTAGAGGTCTGGATACCTCAAGGACTCAAAGATCAGGAAGGATAGTGATCAGAATCCTTAAGGAGGAGAGGATTTGTTTGTTTCAAGATTCGAACGGTTGAGATCCGTTTGGGATAATTTAGAATATTTTGTCACCCTAGATCTGGAGAAGCATTGTGGGGTTTAACCCTGCAAGTTCTTAAGACTGTGATTTCAACAAAAGTCGTGCGTGAAGTCCAGAGGAGGAGTTATTGAGGATTGAAAATTCATCGTTGAAATTTGTTTGGGAGATTTTGAAAGAGTGGAAAGTCATTGGATCAAGAGGACTTGTGTGAGAGTTAATCAGAGAAGTCCTTCAGACTTCATGCATTCAGGAGATTTGGCGTGTGGAGAAGTTGGGACCCTCAAACTCCCAAAGGTCGGAGTTAATCGTGATCGTTGGATTCCTGAGGACATGTGTCAGCAGATCATGTACTCCAGAGGAAGTTGGGAGTGGTGATTTAAGAGTGGAGGACCCCCGTAGTCCCAAAGCCCCAGAGTTCATCAAAGATGTCCATCGGTAGGGACACACGTTGTCATATTAAAATATTCGAAGGATAGACACTCTAGGAGAATAGGGGGAAGAGAAGTTCGATCTCTCTGGAGTCTCAAAGTCTGAATTTGATATGGACTGTCAATCATAAGAAGGACACGGGGCAGCAGATCCGGAGGCTTGGAGGTCCGACACTCTGGAATAAATAGAGTACAATGTTGTGAGGACTCACGAAATCCCAAAGGTCATATTCAATCCTAGCCTTTCATTGGAGGAGAACGTGTGGCGACAGATCCCATAGTTCAGGGATGTATCACTTCGGCGAAATCAAATCTTCGTGCAAACAGGAACAAAATCCCTAGAGTCCCAAAATCATCCTGGTCATTGACCAAGGAGGGGACACGTGGAGGAAGGATAAGATTTTTGGTGTTTCAACATTAGAATATATAATGAGTTGTGTCATGTGGATGACCAAAATAAATCATCGAAGCCTGAAGAGAAAGAATCTAGGTCATCCATCCATCAAGCTTGAGGACCCTTGATTCAACATTTGGGTGTATCTACGAATTTGACGATCCTGGAAGTTGGTAAAAAGGAATTGTGGAGAAATCATCGAAGCCCAAAGTGTGACAGAGGTGGAGATTCGTCGATCTGGGAGTGGAGAAGTCATTCGATCTATCTTTTCAGTGATCGGTGCTTTGCGAGTGTTGTGTACGTTGGATGCGGTCAAAAACTGTTGAAGCCAAAAACAACATGGTTTAAATTGTCGATCTCAGTGTTGGAGAGCCATTGATATTGCCTCCTGTTGTTTGTAAATTCTCGATTTGTGTGTTCAAAGGAATTGAGAGATAAGAATGAAAAAAATTCTCAAAGTCCTGAAACTTTCAGGAATTGAAGTTTTGGCCCACATTTTTGGCCCTCAGTCTCTAGGGAGCCTTTGTTAGTGCTCGGGGACTCCAAAAAAAGATAATTTACATTCGTGAAGAAGGTTTTAAGGACCTATGTATTGATATTTTGGGCTCGGAGGGAGCCTGTGAGCTAATTTCATCTCCCAACTAGAACGATCCTAGACCGAGAGGTCAGGTGGACCCTAGGAGAGGGTGGGAACTTGCATCAAATGGGGAGGCCTTTGAAGGTACCTCCCATTCTTTCATTGATCCCAAGGTGAAAGTTTAGGGAGATTTTGGGATATGGTTGAGATCTACTTCTTCCCAGAAGTTGTTGAGGCCCAACCAAAATCATCAATGCATCATTTATGAATCTGCATGGGCTTCCTAATTGTCAATCATGTAGACCATGCACTATGCACATTGTACGTTGTGTTAGCCCACGTGGATGTGCATGAGTTGTCTTTGTTGAATGTGCACGAAAATTCATGATCTTTTTTGCACAATTTTGTGACTATCTAGCCAATATTGGTTGTGATCCTCTTGTAATTATTGTTTGTATGTTGTACTTGTGATGAATGTTTCTTCATCCATTGTCTATGTTTGTATGAGCAATTTTTTGGTGATAACAATCTTATTATGCCAAATGCTCTTAAACGATTGCAAAATGAAACCCCTCTTGAAATGTTGACCCATAATTGGAGGCTCTCTTCAAGTCTAGAAGCAATAGCCAATTGCAATTTTCACATCCCCATTCTCATCCACTTCATGTCAAATGTAAATAAAATAGTTTGGAATATCAAATAGTCAATGAAGGTGTGTTAATGGCTAATCAAGAGCTAGATATCAATAGGGACAACATGGATGAAAACTATTGATATTATGGTAGTTGAGGGAGGTATTAACCTCCGTAGTAACCTTTGACTAAAATAGAATATTCTGGAAGCAAGAGAAACCCTAAAAAGATGTGTGAGAACCCTATAAGACACGTTGGCTCAGTAGAACATATAATATTAAGGTATTAGAATCCAAGAAGACAAGTCGGCTCCACAAGAAAAAGATAAACAAAAAATATGATTACTAGAAAGTGAGGTCGACCCAGCCAAAAAAGTCACTGAACAAATTAGTATAAATATAGGACGTCTTGGCTCATTTGTCTCATTTGTTCACTCTCTCAACCAAAAAACTAGAAACAATGTGCAAGTTTGGAGGAGGAGGAGCAACAATTTTTGTTGGGTAGTTTTCTCTTGTTCAGTCTTTCTGGTATCTTTATCTTGTGCACTACCTTTGGACAAGGTGTTCTCTCTCTTGGTCATCTTTGGTTCTGATGTTTCTTCCTTGAATCATTATTTCTATCAAAGGTTAAGGTTCTCGGGGGTGTCTTTGATCCTATGGTTGGGTGACAATAGTGTAGCATTTTCTATGGTTAAATGAGCACATCTACATTATTCTAACATGTTATGGGCCCACACTACCTTCAGAATAGTCTAACCACTAGAATGTGGATCAGGAGTTCCTTATCAAGCTTGTTGTAGCACCAGTTGCAGCTGCAACTAGGGTTTTTGATTTTGCAGTTGCAGTAAACCCTAAACCTAAATTCTTGGGCACTTTCATGAAGCATGTTGTAGCACCAGTTGCAGCTGCAACTAGGGTTTTTGATTTTGCAGTTGCAGTAAACCCTAAACCTAAATTCTTGGGCACTTTCATGAAGCATTAGACCTAATTCCTAGATATTATAGTGTTCCCTAACCCAATGCATCTCTTGGTGCCCTCAGTCACCAGAAATGTCAAGGTTGATTTTTTGGTCAAAGTTAATGTTTGACTGGTGAAATTCAAAGTTTGACTATTCAAATTCAAAGTTTGATTGGTCAAGGTCAAAGTCAAAATAGTTATGATGACCAGTTTCAGAGTAGAAGATAGATTGGAAGGTGCCACCAACTTTAGATCATGGAATATTAAGTTACTTTGTATCTTAGAAGAAAATGATCTTTTGGACTACATAAACCATGACATTCCTAAGCTAGTAGAAGATGAAGAGAAGGTCAAGCACAAGAAGAAGACTAAATGTGACGACAATCCTCAAAACGATTATCCAGGAGGATCTCTACAAATCTCACTGTAAGTATAATTTAGTTATTTAAATTATTTTTTCTTTTGTTTTGGACGTCCATTTTTCCTTTTGGTTTGGTTATTATCCTTGTATAGGAGGCCATTTTTGGTTATTATCCTATTACATGAGGCCATTTTGGTTAATATCCTAGTACATGAGGCCATTTTGGTTATTATCCTAGTTCAGGAGGCCATTTTTTGTTATTATCCTAGTATAGGAGGCCATCTTTGGTTGTTATCCCTACAAGAGGCCATTTTGGTTATTATCCCTATGGGAGGCCATTCTGGTTACTATCTTAGTACATGAGGCCATTGTGGTTATTATCCCTATGGGAGGCCATCCTAGTTATTATCCTGGCACGGGAGGCCAGACCTCTTATCTTTGTTAGAAGGGCCATTATCCCTGGTACGAGAGACCCTAGTTCTAGGTTAGGAACAAGAAATGTATGACAATAAGAAAAAAATATTTGAAAGGAATAAGAGGGAGTCATAATTCAGAGGGATTCATTGATCAGGAAGAATCCATCTTGGTTTTGTGACACTTTGCAGGACACAAACGGTCATACAGCAGATGGAAGCATGGTTCGAGGATTCTCTCAAATAGAGGGAGTTGACTTCAGAATTTGAGATATCGCAAGACTTCATCAGAGACATGGTGCAGGAAGGAACAATGAGGCTCCATCACTTATCCACAGATGAGTAGATAGAAAACATTTTGACTAACCCTCTGTCTCGGACAAGCTTGGTAGGAATGTAAATGTTTTCCTGGGGGGATTATTGATGATTGTAGCATCGTCTCGATATTCCAAGATTGATCAGACAGACTTGATCATGTGGGAATAGGCCCAAATGTAATCTTTGGTGGACTGAATATTTGAGTTGCTATTATATCTCCTATGTGTGAATTCCATCAGGCCTTTAAACTCTCATGAGTGTTGACGATTAAAAATCGCAATGACATTTTCTGCTTGCAAGGTATTACTAAAGCCCATTATTATAAGTTGTAATAGAAATAATACTAGTAGGTGGGACCCCCTTTTAGATTGGGAGATAATATCGAGCTCTTATTTCATGTTGTGCCACTATTCGACAATGCTTACATGGTTGATGAGATCTTGTTTTATTGGCAATGGATAGGGCCTATTATATGTTGGTCCTAATGGCGGCAATTGGATGATGGACAAGGCATGTTATATGCTATTCTAGGTTCAAATTTTATGTCGCAACGACCTATGTTGTCCATGGTTATCATTGCTATTTGTTCTTCGATCCATTACTAGGACACCTGCACAAGAGACATGTTAGTAACCAAACATAAAGAGAAGTTGGAAAAGGGAAAAATAAATCTAGACAAATGCAAAAGGAAGGAATTTAACTATGCTAATATACTACTCTACATTCATCGAAACTTAAATGATTTTTGTTATCCTAGCTAATAAATTAATGGTTATGCAATTTATTGAGTTATATAGTTGATATGCATTATGGTTAATTTGGCAATGGTGAGATATGATGTGGGTGGCGTGTTTGACAAGTGATAGATGCTAATTCCAATGCATAGTTAATGGATTAATTGATGGCATGTATTGAGGAGTTAATTGACTGGGGGTGGAGGTCACGTGCATTCACTGCACATCACCCTTACTCTTTCCATTGGCCGCCACCCTAGTCAGGCTATTGTTCAATTGTGTTGTTGTGGTTAGGCTCCGACTTTCATGCAGAGGGAGAACCGCTCAGCCAATTCGTGTTTTTAAGGTGCTCTTGGTTACAAGTATGTCTTTTTGGCCATCCATGAGTCTTCTCTGGTTATGAAATAGATGTTGGCTCAGATGTTTGGGTTTGTGCTTTCCTTAAGTATAGAAACTGTGTTAATTGGTGACATTTTTCTAGAATGAATCGTTGATGTTCTTTTTTATTGCAATGAAGTTTGAAGTCACATAGTTATTGTTTTTTCTGAGTATTGGCAGCCATAAAGGCTCTCTATCATTCTTGATAGTTTTAGTCGGAGGGTTTCATTTGTTTTAGAGTGGCTGGTTATATCCACGCCTTCATATTCCATACCTAGTCTTTTGTTGTTATGGGGTTTTGAACGCATTGTGTCACTGCGCTATGCTTCAGTTGGGTATGAGTTCATTCATGTCGCACAGGGGGTTGTGATGGCTATTTTCCAAAGGGATTTATTAATGTGACTGTTATGTCTCGACCTTGTCCTATCTCATCATTCTTGGGTTGATTGGGAAGGCCACGAGGGTTATACCCTGTGTTTTCTAAGTGTCTCTACAGAATCAAAATGGAGCCTTGCCCCTCTATTCATAGTCTCCTCTATCACGGGGATTGTCACCCTGTCTGTGAAGACATTTGTGGCATAACATGTGCATGCACCATTGGTCTCGAGGGTTTTCACCTGTTGTCGAGATTCGAACCCATGTCTCCCTGTGTTGGTCCACACGGCCAAACCTTGATTACTCAAAGTCTGTTTTAATATAGGAAACCCATTATGTCATGTTAGATACACGATCGATCGTTACGAGTCGGTGATGCATTGTCGATAATATTCTATTTTCGACCCGTCTCTATTGATTATCCTAACAGTGGCTTTGGTTATAGTCACTACAATTGGTTCTTATGACAGTCGCATTGATAATCTTAGCATTGAAATTGGTTGATTGAAGAAATGGGTTGATACACAGTCATTGTTTTTTGCATTGGAATTATTGAAATATTAACTAGGCATTAGTTACAATTGATTAATGCACAATGATTCTTTGCGCATGATGCATTGGTATGAGTGGCGTTCCTACAACATGAACCAATGATTACTATAACTATGTGTTTTTAATGGCCAAATGGTTATTGCAATCGGGGGTGTTCATGGCATTTCCATTCACTGTATATGTTATGGTTATTTGATTGCATCATCAAGGATGGGCACAAGTGTTACACAGTATGGTTTGATTGCAATATTGATTAATTTGGGCAATATTGTTGTTGCCTTCTTGTATTGGATTGATAGCTCAGCATGATAGGTTGAGTTAATAATACTATGACTGTGTGTTTTAAAATTGTCAAATGGGAATGTTGCAATCGTGGTAATTATGGCATGGTTATCCACCGTATTTGTTATCGATATTAATTGATTGCACCATTAGAGAAGGTTACGGGTTTTTGAACATGGCTTTGTTGCAATTTGATCAACTTGTGTTATGAGATTGGGCATGTTGTTGTTGCCTCATTGTATTGTATTAATAGATCAACACTGTGGATGTTTAAATTCAAAATGATTGAACCTGTACAGTCATGGAAATAATCTTGAGTTTTGTCGGATGTTTTTGTATTCTACAACATAGTATGTGTTGAATGGTGATGGTTGTCTGTGAGTTTTAATGAAAAGTCAAGATCTTGCTTTTAAAATATTGATGGTTGTATGTGGTTGTTCGTTATGTGTATTGGTGAATATCAAGTTTCATAGTATAAAACAACACAGGGTCTGTGACAGTATAACCTCATTGCAATTCAATTATTAAATGAATTAAAAGACAGAATTGAGTACGACCTTTGAGTTTGTATTTGATTATTGAAATAATTCATGGGCAGTAGTTGATTTTGATGTTGAACAGAATGGTTCATTGGTTGCTCATGTGGGAAGTGTTTTAAAATATTAAAAGGATAAGTGAGATTAATATATTTCCCCTATAGGATGTTGTGGAATGCATATTGTCTCGTTTGATGACATTGTGTTAAAAAATTGATTACAAACAGGGAGCAAGTTAATGCACAGGATTTCTTGAACTATACAAAGTAATTGGCTTTTGTCACAGTGGTCATTTAGTTGGTGTGTTTCCTTTTACAGAATGGTTCTATGGATTACTTAATTAATTTTATGAACAGTAATTTCTCTCTTTCCCTAGCATTATTTCGCTTTCTGCTAATTACAACCTCCTCACCTTCCCACATTCATTTTTCACTCCCTGTTCTAAAATTAATTATAGTCAAGAAAAATTCCATGTTGAAGCAGATTAAAGTCATTGGATTAAAATGATGTTCTCTTTGGTTTGCATTAAAATTAATTGTATGTGGTCTTTGAGCAGTAACCATGTCTCCTTCCCCCTCATTTTATCATTTTTTCTCTCAATACAAGCCCCCCACATATCCGAGGACCTTTTGTTCACAGTTAAACATTTTTTATGGATTGGATTGCATGAGCCTGATATGTTGCTGAGCCAAAATATATTTCATATTTTTAAAGAGTTATCATGTATGGTTTTTAAAAGGACTATTTTCTAATCAATCATGCATGCGGGAATGAGCTTCTTTAGCCGAGGTAGCCATGGCAGAGACAACCGAGGGAGAGTTAATTGGAACATAGGCCCAAGAAGGCCAAGGTTCTCCATACACTTTGATGTTGACTCGCAAGAGTTAGGCCATTTGTTTTAGGACATATTTTTCAATTGGATTAGGCAAGGACTGGTCCAACCTAGGCCTGAAAGGCCTGCCTTCCAAGATCCACAAGCCCCTGGTATTCCCGTGCACCCTCATGTCTCATTTCAACCCAAGGTTCCTGAAAATGACGAATGGAAAGAGATTGTCCACCCAACAGTATCCCAACATCGTGGTTGGCCCAATTTG
>CBVK0102740307.1:0-21570 GCA_900067695.1 Picea abies
AGATCGGTCTCGGCATTCCTGCTGAACCGCTCTTCCGATCTCACTTCAAAACATTCTAGAAATATTTTTTCTTTATTTGTTACATCACAATTACAATGTTTTCCAATAAAATACTTATTCTCAAAAAATTTAAATTTGTTTTTTTACTTTATAATTATTCAAAATAATTCTAAAAATATTCAAAATAATTCTAGAAATGTTTTCTCTTTATTTTACATCATAATCAATAATTCTCAAACATTATCCTTATATATCATATAAATGTATATGAATAATAAAATTCCTTAAATAAAGTACATGAACCAATTCTAAAATCCATAAAAGCAAAGTAAGATAAAAAAAAAATCTCATTGTAAAATTCTTAAAAGATTGTTATTCGAACATAGGATTTGATTGGATCTTAAAAAAAATAAAAAGTAATGTAACGAAGCCAAAAGCTTTTAAAAGGTGAAGGAATTAGATGTTTTGTTTAATTTTTATATGATAATAATATTTTAATTTTAAAGTTACGACATAGTTGGATTAAAAAATTATTATGTGTGATATTTTTATTTGTTTGATAAAGTGATTTTAAAGATTGATTTGCAGGTGTATTTATTTTAAAATTAAAAGTAATTTTAAGAATTTGTTTAAGTGGTTTAACTGTTATTGTGAAGGTTATAAGTTAAATATACAAAATGTGGAGAAGCATTTAGACATGGTGAGTGTCATGCTTCGAATTTGATGTCGTTTTTTTCCCTTTCAAAATCTACACGTCAAAAGTTACATGCATCACAGTTTTCAAACCTTCAAATCTATGTTTAGTTAATTATGATACTATACTATATAACCTATAATGCAAGTGTTATCAACTCTTCACAACTAAATATTTGCGCTCACTAGATTCCGCGTCCAAATATTTGATGCTTTTGTTATTGTAATCGTTAATCTATTACTCTACTATGGTTATTATGATTGTAAAGGTTTTTTTTTTTTTTTTATAGATCCTTGTTGACTCCTATGTTGTGATTTTTGTGTAACTTTTTAGTTTTAATAATGCCATTTTGTAAAAATTAGTTAATTTTATTAATTAAAATTAATTTAGTGTTATTTATCAAAATTTAATTTAATGTATATAACCAATAAATAAGTTGGAGAATTGTTACACTACATTTTTCTTTTATGCTATTAGTGAAGGTATTGCACACAATGAAATTTATATATAATAATGTAACATCTCGTTCTTGCGCATACATGATTAGATTTATTCTTTGAGGACACTTGCATGCAAGTGATCCAATTCATTATATATTGACTGTTTTGATTATGATTATGAGATGTTGAGGATCTGATGATGTGTTATCTTGTTATATTTATATCGACAAGTGCTATTGACTGGTTTTCTTGAGTGTGCAGGACTCTGGACATTAGAGGATGTCAATGGTATCAATGGATCTCCTTGGACTCCGGATCGAGTCAGAGAGTGGACTGTTATGGTTGAATGTTTTTGATATTACCGATGTGACATATGACTAGATATTATGATGTCGATTGTTATCGCTGACATGTTTCATTGATGGATGTAGGCTGACAATAACTTGCTGACCAGGCTCACATTTGGAGTAAAGGGTCCACACACGACAACCAGAGACATTGAGGGAGAGGTGTGGCAACAACCCTGTCACAACCTACTAGCACTCGCGCCGTGACTTGAACTGTAGGTTAACGATTTCCTAGTTCGAGAAGACCCATGATGCCGTGAGGGCATATTGTGACAGTCACGATGATTCTAAGGGGCGTGAAATAAGGCATGGTCCTTATTCCTTAGAGGCCCTTAATCTCCCACAAGGTCACCTGATGGAGTATTGACTCCAGGGGTTTGACGTCTACCAAATTTAGTCAAGAGGCGAGTGACACCCTTGGAGCATGTAGTGAGTCTTGAAGGGCACGTCGCGCAAATAAAACATGAATGTAAGTGAGTGACACCTTTGGAGCACATAGTGCGTCTTGAAGGGCACGTTGCGATTTTAACTCTGGTAAGTTAATAAACCTAGTACCTAGAAAACTATGTCTCCTTAGGACCTAGTCGGCCTTAAAATGAACGATGGCGTGACTAAAGTTTAATGACTAATTTTCCCTTAAAAGATGTCACCAAGCCTAGTGAAGTTAAAACCTAGGTCTAAGTAGAACATGTGAACAAAAAAAACTAAATGGACATGTAACAAGAAGGGGGTAAAGAAAATTCAAACATTCAAATTTAAAGTAAAATTTTAATGAAGGATTAAATTATTAAAATTTTATATCTAAACTTGCTAAATCTGAACTTAGAAGAAAATGAGAAACTTAAGAAAAAGGGGAATGTCTAACATAGTAGGGAATCTAGTATTTGGAACCTTCTAATTGTGAGCTCAACTAGTGTTATCGGACTAATCGGTAGGTGCGGACATTAACAAATCTTCCTAGATCCACCTGGATCTAGAACAAAATAGGACAGGCATGACTCTTTCCCTAAGTTTTGACCATTGAATTAGCTAGTAGGAAGGAAAGTAACATACCTTTGTATCGCTTCCTAGGGTCTCTGTTGCTCCCGCTTTGCTCTGGTGCTCTCGTGAGGTCAAGACCAAGACAACAAAAACCAACCAAAGTGAAGATAGCAAAATTTATTCAATTGTCAACTTATGTGTATGATCAAGGAATTACACAATAAAGTGAGAATGAATTTATGGGAAAAGGACATGTCGCTGTATCATATTAATCAAAAGTAGAATATACAACCTGATCGCCTTGATGTTGCAAGCTTCCTTTCGGTGACTCTTGGCTCCAACACACACACTTTCTCAATCCTTGTATGAAGAAGATCAAATCCTCTTGATAGACTTGCTAGAGTCTCCAAGCTCATGTTCAAGCTAGGTCCTTCACACAATTCTTTCACTAATTCTCCAATGAATCTTGCTTAACCTTTTCCATGAGAATTCTATCAATATATAGGAGAGAATGAGATGGTTACTTGGATAAGAATGATCCCACAATATCAGGGAAACCAGTAAAAGGATAACCATTCGAATGCCAACCCATTCTTCTAGAAGATTCCCTTCTAGAACCATCGAGAATTCATTTTTTTCCAAGCCTTAGAACAAGTTCGCACCCTAGCTATGTAGCACAGTGCGAGAAGTTCGCACCCTAGCTTAAGGCAACCTGCAAGAATGGGTCATTCTCACACCCTAGGATATTAGCAACCTGTGAACTCTCTTCAAAAGTAAGTTTTCTGGGAAGAGATGAATGTAACTTTTCTCAGGAGAAAGTTCTTATGAGGAGCCTGAGTACACCATCATCAATACACCATCATGATGACCAAAATCATGGGTAACAGAATGCCCCCCAAAGTATGAGGCCAAAATCAATGACAGCCAAAATACTTTGTAAGCTGCATGTGTGTGTCGGAAACCAGGAGCGCACCTAATCGGAAACCTGCGAACAATCAAACATCTGTAAAATATCATATATATTAATTTTGAGGTAGGCATTCCCATACTCAGATCACAGATAGATGACATTGTAGACATAGGTCATGGCCACCAATCATACACTGTGGATACATGCCGTCAAAATATAGCATAGCCACCAGGAATACACTGTGGATCTATGGGAGAAAATTCAAATTAAGACAACATAGCCACGAGACATACAAAGTGGATCTATGTGTCGCAAATTATACATATTCCATCACAACCTGGACATGGAAATGATATCCAGGGTCTTCAATCTCGTCGCCCAAAAGTATGAATCTAACCATATGATTACATGTGTCGAAGTCGAACATGGTAGAAACCACTTGATTACCGGTCATTGATGAAACCATTAACAAGTGCAAGGGAAATCACCATTAATGTCAATGACTCCCAAAGTACTCTAGTACAATCCTTTGAATGTGAATGAATGAGTTGAGGTCGAACATTCAATGGAATCTTTCGATCAGGGGTCAATGATGTAAACCCACTGTCAAAAGCGAGGAAACCTGCCATTGAGGCATGCAAGTTCCAAGGTACCAAAGAATTTCTAAGTCTTGTTTCCGGATAATGAGCTGAAGTCGACGGAAAAAAACTCGTCACAGGAGGGCCTTGATGTATCCCCCATCAATGACACGAAATGAGTAACAGATTTTGAAGGTGAAACAAAGTATGATGTAAGTTGGACTGGACACGGGGAAAGTCGACACAGAGAGAATGGACAACTGCAGATGGCCGACTCAATAGAGGTTTCAGATGAACTTCTCTTGAACATATGAATGACACGACCAATGATTTGACAACATTGACTCAAAGATGACACAGGGTATGACCTTGTAGCAAATCGAATGAGAGACAAATGGATTTCCCAAACCGGATTCAAATAATGAATAGGGGGTGTCATGTTCAAGAGCGACACTTACTGCCAATTAATATGAAGATGAGAACATATCCCTTTCCCAAATTTTCCCCCACCATTTCTGGCGAGTACCTCTTTATTTTTACGCAAGCTTGAGGAGGATAACATATGCTTGTTGATATAAGCTTATCCTTCGTATAAGTCCTTCGGAATATGTTTAACGAACCCTAGGAAGAAGTGGTTCGGTCCCATGACGGGTCTGTCGATGTTTGTTTAATGAGTCCAAAGATAGAAAACTCAAAGGTTTTTCATGATTATAGAGTCTGGAAAAACACTTAAAAGAGAACTCTCTCAGTTCCTTTTTCGTAAAATAGTCTTATGAGACCAAAAAAGAGAGAAATTATCACCCAACAGATGCTTTCTTCAAATATTTTATCGAGCGTGAAAATATCAAGGTCACTCGGCTATCTTTTCATGTTTAGAGAGTCTGAAGAGAGCTTAAAGAGGACTCCAGGGGGGTTCCTTTTTCGTATAACCTTGTTGAGCTCAAAAAAGTGATAAAAGTATGCTCGATTGCGTTCTCATGTATTTTCGAGCGTAAGAACGAACAAAGACCCAGCTCGAGGTTTTATACAAAAACCATAAAAAACAATCAAAACATGCGATGAAGAAGAAAAAATATGTTCGTATCCCTGTACATGAACATCGAAATCGTTACGCCTACAAAAGTTACACTCAAAAAGACATTAGAGATTAGGTTTTAATAAATAAATAATTATAACAATTTTTTTTTTTTTTTAAATAAACCGGTGGGACCTTCTATATTATCAAAAAACAGAGTATACATCTGCTGGTGGTGACACCAGCTGTCCTGCCTGAGTAGGAAACCAGGACAGCTAGTTTTCCTGTGGCAAACATAATTTATTTATCCTATCACCTGCTTGCGCGCCCTGCCCGGAGGAAACCAGGGCGGCAGTATCATCCAGTTTCAAAAACTTAAACATTTCTAACCAAAAAGAGTAGCAACAAACTAACTAGACCAAAATAGCACGAAGCTTCTAACCATAGCCCCTAGAGAACTGGTGGCTCGCTCTCGCTTGCTTGTGGTCGACGCTTCTCCATCCTGCGGGAATCGAGTACTCCTGTGCACAAGTGGGGCATTGCTTCTTCGGAGCGTTCCTTGAGAGTGCTGCGAAGAGCATGTCAATGCGTTGGTCCATCCGGGCGATACGGAAAGCCAGGTCATCGAGCATGCTGCGGAGCTCAAAGACCAGTGGTAGGTGCCAAAGCTCAGGGGAGGTGGCATGGTTCCCTTGTTCCTCGTCACTCGCGGTCCTTATGCCAGGTTGCTTTGCCGTGCACGTGTTGGAGTCGTCCTGTGGTCGAGGCGGTGTCCCGTCTTCTTCCTTCTGCATTTCAGTGTCATCAGGTGGCTCTTCCTCTTTAACGACGCAAGGCGGATATTGTATTTCGTCAGAGGGCTCTTCCTCTTCTACAATACAGAATGGATGATACGGTGCTTCCTGTTCAGCTACAATTTGTTTCTCCGGGAGGACTTCTGGTCGTGGCCTGCGCTCCTCAGAATCTGCCATGGGAGGGTGAGTCTGCAGTGCCCCCTTGGGGCTGACATGCTTAGGAATTGCTCTGGTAGGCACCCTGGGATTTATCTTCCGTCGGATGGATGCTAGGGTGATCGCCCTTTCAAAGTGTTTCAAATGTTTGCGCCGGGATTCAGCCCTGTACCAAGTTGCTCCACGACGCGATTTGCCTCTGAGCCGGGGCATTGTGAAAGTCACTGGAGTTCTAGTTGGGAAGGAGGTCTGGGGTGGCAGGTCTGCAGCTGCCTTTGCTATACCAGCGCAGAAACGGAGGTGCCGCTCATAGATGATGAGCTCTACTTGTGGCCGATACATCTCCCTTGTGCCTATTGCCACTATAAAATCCCATGAGACTCCACTCACGATCGCCATTAACGCTAGTTTGATTATGCTCTGTCGCCTGGTACCCTCCTCGCGCGCGAGAGGGCTCATCACTTTATGGTTGCTGGTGCGAGCCATTAATCGGTGGATTAGCGGTGGGATTGCGCTAGTTGATGCCATTAATTGGTGTCCCCGCAGCCTCCTGCGTGTCCTTGTTTGAGCGCGTGGCACCCCATCCGGGGGGAGCAGATCCATGTTGGCTAAGGCTTGGCATCTGAGGAAGACGTCTGAGTGGTTTGGGATTTCGCCCATCCATCGGGAGAGATCGCTTTCCATTGCCACTGCTTCATTGGCCAAGCTGTCTGCTACGCGATTGGCCTCTCTTTTTACATGGGAAGGCACGATACTGAGAGCTGGAGTGAGGAGCTTTTTGAAGTCTTCTAAAAGCCCTGAAAGTCGCCAGCTTGGTGAGATTTTGGAAGGCTCTTTTCCATGCAGGATCATGGTGATAAGGTGGATGACGACCTGTGAGTCCCCCTCCAGAACGATGCTGCGATGGCCTCTTTCCAATGTGATCTGTAATCCTCTCAGTGCTCCCATGAGCTCAGCCACATTGTTTGTTGTATCTCCCAGAAATCCTGTGAACAACCCTATCAGCTTTCCTTCCGAGTCTCTTACTGCTGCTCCCCATCCTGCTGTTCCCGGGTTGCCTTTGGCGGCCCCATCAAAGTTAATTTTGATGAAGGGGCTATGCGGAGGTGTCCAGGAGGAGGGGCTTGATTGGGTGGGTTTGTTGATCCGCCGAGCTTGATGCGTGGATGGGAGAGGTTGCCAGTGTTGCAGTATACACTGCTCCTCAGCAAGACAGTCGAGGTCTTGCGGACTCCAAGGGCGGCATCGGATTGTTTCCTTGATCCGCTCCCTGATGGTCTCCCATGTGGCTTCAGGAGGGCAGGCTTGCGAGTGAAAAATTCTCTTGTTCCTTTCCTTCCAAAGTTGCCAGAGTATGAAGCCAGGTAGGAGCTGCCAGATGTGATGTAGGAGTGTGCTTTTGTATGTGCTGCTATCCCAGTGCTCAATTGTTTCATTAATGCTGCCTCGATGTTGTCCTGACTTACGCATTGCTTGCGCACTTTGATCCCAGACGCTTTGGCTGTAGCTGCAGCCATTGAAAAGATGTTCCTTGGTTTCCTCCTGCTGACGGTAGAGCACACATAGGGAGGGTCCAATGAAGCCTCTTTTCCGGAGGTTATCCCATGTGAGGGCCTTGTTATGAACTATCAGCCATAGGAAAGTGGAAACTTTGGGCCATAGTGCTGAATTCCATACCTTGTTCCAGATGGCGTCTTTGTGCTCGGGTTGGGGGTGACTGTGGATATTGTAGGCTTCCTTGATCGTGAAGGTGCCAGCGTTGGAGTATCCCCATCTCAAGGTGTCCGCCCCTTCCTTGATTGGAATCTTGCGCCTTTTGGCCTGATTGTGCCAGCTTTCTAAATTGAAGTTTTCAGGGACACCAAGATCTTGGTGCGAGATTTTCCATTGGCGCCATTGCGAGTGCTGCTCTTGAGGTTGCCAGAGGTCCTTGACTTTGAGGGAGGTTTGTGGGTCAATGGCATCTCAAAGCGCCGCTAAGTCTTCTGAATCATTTAGCGGTTTGAATTGCTGCCAAGAGTCTTGCCAGAGCAGGGCGCTTTCCCCATCCCTGATCTCCCAGAAGGCGTGGTTTTGAATTAAGGTGCGGTTGTGCCAAGCGATGTTCCAGATATTAGAGCCTTGGAATCTGGTATTATGCCTGATCAGCTGATTGTCAGGTGTCAGTGGAGCATATTTAAGCCTCCACATGTGCGCCCAAGCTGTAGCAGGTTCCTTAAGCTAGCGCCACCAGATTTTAGCGCCCATAACTTGGTTGAGTTTCCCCGGATCTCGAAGGCCTAAACCACCTTGACTTTTTGGCTTGCAAATTTTGTCCCAGCTTACCAGGGCCCACTTTTTATTTTGCTGGTGGCCATGCCAGAGAAAATTGCGCTGCAGGGCTTTGATAGTCTTTATTACATGTTGGGGGGCGGCTAAAACTGTGAAAAGATAAGTGGGGAGGGCTTGCAGGACCGACTTAAGGAGAACTAGCCGGGAGGCTAAGTTGAGGGGTCTGAAGGTCCAGTTGCTGAGTCGGTTAGAGATGGAGAGGATGAGGCTTTCCCAGGAGATAGATCTGGCAGAAGCACTCATGAGGGGGACGCCTAGGTAGTTGGACGAAAGGGAGCTCCTTGGTATGCCGAGGAGTCTGGAGATATGCACCTGAACCGGAACGGGGGTATTGAAGAAGTAAAGCTTGGATTTGTCCAGGTTCAAAGACATGCCCGAAGCTTCCGTAAAATCAGAGAGGATGGCGTTGAGAGCGAGGGCTTCCTTTGCCGAGGGGGAGTTGAGAAGGAGCGTGTCATCAACAAACTGACTGTGAGAGAGGGAGGATGAAAATTGTGAAGCGGTAGACCTTTGAGGGAATTATCTACGATGGCTGCCGAGATGGACCTGCCTAGGCCTTCCGCCATGAGCACGAAAAGGAAGGGTGAAAGGGGGTCGCCTTGATGGATTCCCCGAGAAGGTGAAAAGGGCTCAGAAGGCACGCCATTGACTAGAATGGAGAAGAAGGTGGAGGAGATGAGGTTGAGGATCCAACTGATCCAGTTCTGATCAAAGCCAAAGGAGGTGAGGACTGCCCTGAGATATTGCCAACTAGCTCTGTCAAAAGCTTTAGAGAGGTCCAATTTAATTAACATACCTGGGGTTTTGGAAGTTTTGAGTGAGTGGATGACCTCATGCGCCAGTATGATGCTGTCCGTGATTTGCCGTCCTTCCACATAGCCCGACTGCTCCTTTGAGATGACATGAGGCAGTATTGGTTTCAGCCGGTTAGCGATGACCTTTGTGATGATTTTTTAAATCACATTGCAGAGAGCGATAGGCCTGAAGTGCTTCGGAGTGGTAACTCGCTCTTCCTTGGGAATGAGGGCGAGGAAGGTAGCATTTAGAGCTAGAAGAACCACACCCGAAACTCTGGATTCCTCTACCACTTCCCAGATGTCTTCTTTGATCAGATCCCAGCAGTGGTGGAAAAAGTCCGTGGTGAACCCATCGGGGCCTGGGGCTTTGCCTGGGGGCATATCTCTTACAGCTTGGTCCACTTCCTCTTGAGTGATAGGCCTTGTGAGGGTAGTGTTTTGCTCCGGTGTTACTAGGATCGGAATGTGTTTGGTGATTCTTTGGATGGCGCCGGTTCTATCCCCCTGTGGTTCTGTGAGAAGGTCACGATAGAAGCGGGTAAGCTCGGCCTCTATCTCGGCATGCGTCCTGACTATGTTCCCATGGTCATCTTCCAGGTGCGTGATTCTATTGACATGCCGGCGATGCATCACTGTCCTGTGGAAGAATTTGGTATTCCTCTCCCCTTCTTTCAACCATTGCACGCGTGATTTTTGCTTCCATAAAATTTCTTCCTGTTTTTTCCTTTCCTCCAATTGTTCACATAGATTTTCTTCTTCCATCATAAGATCAACAGTCCTGGTACCTGATATGAAGATTTTTTGGATTTCCTCTAGCTGTTTTTCGATGTTTTGAATGCTTTGGAAGATATTTCCGAAGCAATTCTTGTTCCATTGCTTCAGCAGTACCTTGAAGTTTTTGAGTCTTTGCTGAAATCTGTACATGCTGGAGCCATGATTTATTGCTGCCTTTGACCACCATTCTTGAGCTAGGTGCTGGAAGTCCGGATGCAGTAGCCAGAATTTCTCGAAGCGAAACGGTTTGAATTGTGGCGTGTCTTGCATGTTTATATTAAGGATCAGTGGCCAGTGATCTGACCAGGCTCTGGGCATGATAAGACTTTCCAACTGCGCGCCTGATTCCATTAGTTCCTCCGAGACTAGGAAGCGGTCTAGCCGGCAAGCTATGTGCTGGGCTCCCGATCTACGATTTGACCAAGTGAAAATACCATTGCTGCTTTCTATATCTACTAATTTGAGATGATCAATGAGGATTTTGAACTTACTGCTGTCTTGCTCCAGCTTTTTGGTGCCGCCCGTTTTTTCCTCTAGCATGAGGATCATATTGAAGTCTCCTCCAAGGATCCAGTTGCGAGTGGACACCAGGGTTTGGATGAGCTCTAGCCTTTGCATGAGTTTGTCTTTTTCTGGCTGACTCTGGGGGCCATAAACATTCGTAATATGCCCCTCCTGGTTCGAACCGATGGAATGGAAGCTTGCCGTGAGCGTGCCTACTGTTGAGAAGGGGTTGTAGACTCGTGTGTTGGCGGGGTTCCAGAGGATGGCGAGTCCTCCTGAGGCGCCTGCAACGTCCGTGGATATGAAGTTGCAATCTCTCCAGATACGCTGGAAAATGATTTCTGCCTCTGCTCCTGCACATTTGGTTTCTTGCAATAGGAGCAGATCTGGATTCTCGGCTTTTATGCATTCTTGGAGGGTCCTTTGTTTGGACCTACCATTTAGTCCTCTGATATTCCATGTGAGGATTTTCATCATTGGGTTGATGATGGGGTTTGGAGGTATACCTCCGAGATCTTTTGAATTTGTCCAGAGTTTAGCATGAGATTTCCGGCTTCCTTGATCAGCTGTTGTGCCGTTTTCCTCCCCCTTCTTTTGTTCTCTCGGGGGATCTTCTTTAGGCCGAGTTGCGAGTCCGAGGTGATTCCTAGCCGTGCAGAGGAGCCCGCTGAGGAGTTAAGGAGTACTTTATGTACCTTGCGCAGTTGCTCTTCCGGAAGGGTTTGTAGGTTTTTCTGATTCAGAGCTTCTTCTAGCTGTTCCAGATCTATGCCGGCAAGATCCCTTTCGTCCAGTTGCATTGGGGTATCCCCTTCTTCGTCACCTTTATCTTCCACTGGTGTTTCCTGGCTTTGGGGCGGATGGGCTGGATCTGAGGGGTTGTTCTGTGATGGCTTCTGATTTTTGAGCGGATCTTGAACTTCTGCGTCCTCTGGTAGGTGCTTTAGGATTTCATAAGAGTTTCTCGTTTCGATAGTCTGCTTCTGTTCTTGGATTTGCTTTCTTGGGGGATTTCGCTTCTTTGAAGGGACGACAGTGAACCCATCCTTTTGTGCTGGCTCACTTGTTTTGGCAGAGGTTTTAATGAGAGGGCAATCTCTGAAAAGGTGGCCGTGCTCGTGACATCTTTTGCAGCGAAAAGGGATGTGTTCATAGTACAGGGTCTGCTGCCAGTCCTCGTCTTGGTATTCCAGGGTAACTGATCCAGGGAGCGCCTTAGAGATGTTCATGTAGACGCAGACTCTGGCATAAGAGGTATATTTCCGGTGTTTGGTGGCTTCCGAGGCTTTCACATACTGCCCTAGGGTGTTCCCTATACCCATCAGAATTTCTTCCAGCCAGAACTCTTGGGGTAAAGAGTACAGGCGGATCCACACTGGGGCCATGGTGAAGTCTTCTTTATCAGGGCTGAATCTTTCAGTCCAGAAACGCAGGAAGAGCCCAGCCGAGTTAAAGAAATAAGGACCATTTTCGAAGATCCTGTCCTTGTCCTCTAGGTTATACAGAATGATTGTAAAGAAACCCTTAGAGCTTAGCTGCACTTCGTAGTCCCCCTTAGGGTTCCACCAGTGCTTAATCCATTTGTGGAGGTCCCGTTCTGTAGGCCATAGTCCTAAAAACTTTCCTATGAGTGCATGTTCCTTCATAAACTCAGTATGTTCCCCTACCCTGGTGGAGCTAATAAGATATCTTGGTGCCTTATCGAGTTGGGGTATACATTTACCTGGTTCCCATCCTTTGTGCGGCTTGGTGTGGGATGTTCCTGCCTCAGTGCCTGTGTCCATATCCTTCCGGAGGCCGGTTTCCCTGGCCAGCAGCTGCTCTCGAATTTGTTGCGGCGGCTCAAAGGCTGGGCACATTGCTCTAGTGCCGGATCGGTCGTTCGCGGCAATGTTTCGGTATGAGGGGGTTGTGAGCGTCAGTGAAGCCCGATGGGGGTTGTGCTGCAGGGCGAGTGCTTCACCAGAAGCTTGGCTGTTGGAGTCAGTTGCGTGCGGCTGAGGGATTAGGGTTTCCCCAGCATTTCAGTTGGGACAACAATCATGACCCATTCTTCTTTGATTCTTGCTTAATAATTATAACAATTTAATAACATGGTAAAAGTAAATATAAAGAAAAGAAAAAAAACTATTTTTACCATATCATTTTCACTTTACCACTATTTGAGCCCAAAAACCCCTCTTTTACCCTCGAAATTCGGTGTCAGATTGTGGGAGTTATGAGCATCCATTCAACGAACCGTCAGTGGTAGTGAGGTAGGCACTTTATCCTCTACTTTTTCATGGTTTAATTTTTCATTTTCATTGGTAAAATCCACCATTTTGAGTTTATTTTGGGGTTTATATGGCGCTCAACCATTCTCGCAGGTGGGCTACACGGGACCTGCGAGAATGGGTCATTCTCGCAGGTGAGCCCACAGTAGCCTGCGAGAACCTCGCACTGTGCCTAAAGGGCACCTGCGAGAACCGCAAAGTGTAAAAGTTTTTTTAAAAATTTGTCCAATGAAAAGATACCAATTGTTGAATAGAGTTATTAATCTTCTTTTTGTGCTTCTTATGCAGGTAGTTGGCCATCACAATGGTTCTGGAATGGCATGAAAGGGAGCACGAAGAAGATAATGCCATTGTCGGAAATCATTCGCCCACCATTGCAGCTTTGAGAAACTGTGGTCTTCTGAAGTACTTTCATATCACGGGCATGAGGGCCCAAATCAGGTTATTGGAGTACCTTGTGCATATGTGCAACAAGTATTTCATGTAGGGGTCCACACATTGTCCTTAAATATTGAGGACATTTACTTCTTGACAAGACTGTCACGGCGTGGGTACCATGTGATCTTGACTGGTAGCAGAGGTGGTGGGCTGTCCATGAGTGAGTACTGCCTCTTACACTGTGTTCACGAGGCAGAGAGGAAGAAAGGGAAAGTAGCTATTTGGGGAGTGCGAGATTTTACCCTCCGCACTATTTTGTTCACCATTGCACGTATGGCTGGGAGCTCCGCTCCTCACATGGCACTCCAGAGTTACTTTCAGTATGCCATAGAGTGTACTGAACCTCAAGATTTTAACTGGGCAGATGTTGTGCTTCGTAGCATGAAAAAGTAGTTGACCAAATGCAGACGAGGCGACCTGAAGCAATTCGGGTACGGGTCTTTGTTAGTGTCCTTCTTTCTCGATAGGGTTCCCTTACTGAGGCTGCAGGTTGAGTAAAATTTACCGGCCCCAACAGATCCAAGAATGCTGAGATGGTGTTAACTCATGGCTTGGCACGTAGCTGGACCAATTATCAAGTATGATGATACCTTCTTCAACTAGTTGCAACCACAGATGCTGATGGTCAACGATTATGCTTATGCCGGGTTGGATTTCCGAGGAGATCCAGACTTAGTCCTGCCCGAGGGTGCTCAGTGGGGGGAACTTGGTAAGAAGTACACATTTTTTTATTTTTTAAATGTTTTTTGTGAATTTTATCATATGTAAATGTTTTTTATATGTTTGTCCAAAGACTAAATACAAAATTTGTTTTTGATGACATAGATGTGGGACCTTACCGACCTCCTGGTACTTCTCCTATTCAATGGCGAGGAGAGGTAGCGCCAGTGTCACAATGGGACGTCAAGGATTATCAAGTAGTGGAACAAAACCTAGAGGGTTTGACAACAGATATTCCAGACATGCCTCTTGGAGAGGTTCCACGACGTTATTAGCATCATACAGTAGGAGTGTCAGAGTCCATTGGTCGACTACTCCGTAGGGTTGCCCAGGCAGTCGTGTGTTACCATGAACGTCATCCATGACGTCATTTTGTAGAAGTTATGAGCTTCAGATTTTGACATTTTGGTCTTCGGACATAACTTTTTGTAAAAAACTATTTTGATTGTTATATATACAGATGGCTTCTATCGGTTTATCTTATGTTATGTGAAAATTGATGTGATTGATTTATAAATGATCCAAATGTTTGTCTAATACATAGTTAGCCAATGCATCAGTTAATGTATTTAGACATCTAGGAATATGTTGATATTCAATATAATCAAAATAACGTTCCAAGAGGTGAATTCACAAATACAACTGTAACAAAGTAGGACTTCGAATGGTATAGACATTACTTAATTGTAGTACTACAAGCTGTGAATCGAGTCGCACAACCAAATAAAGGATTCCAAGCGAGATAGCATCAATCAATAATTCGATAACGACGCTATACTCTGCAATATTGTTGGTCACACGGCCGAGACACACACCTCGTAAGGAGACATGTTCGTTTGTAGGGGCGTAAATTGCCCATGCAACGGAAGCAAGGTTCTGAGTATTACGGCTAGCGTCATCAGTGAAGCCAATGTAGGGTAGCGAAGACTTCGACATCTGGAAATCAAACACAACGTCACATAAGGGCAGAGACCAGATAACGACAAAAGCAAGCTATAGTAACACACAAGAAGTATGATACAATAAAAATACAAGTACTCGTGCACAGGTGATTTTATGCTTAGTACTTCTTCAAGTACAACCCATTCCTGGGTTCACTCAAAGGGATACCATCGTAATCTACTAACTCATAAGCCCATTTTTCCAACACTCGTCTAACGATATAAGGACCTCGCCACATAGCTTCGAATTTTCCAGCTCCTAGCATATCTCGATCTTGTTCATAAAGGAGAACGAGATCTCCTTCGGAGAAAACGCGAGGCTTGACATGTTTGTCGTATTGGGCCTTGACACATTTTTTCTGAGCTTTTATGACTAGGGTAGCATCGCGTCGAGTTTCGTCTAATCACATAAGATACAATAGACGTTCTTCCTCAGCAGAAGTGTTTGGTAGGAGTTCAACAACTAGTTTTAAAGAGGGTATCTTGCATTCAATCGGGAGAATGGCTTCCAAACCATAGACTAACCGGAAATGTGTAAACCCAGTAGTGGACTTGACGGATGTCCGGTAAGCCCACAATGCTGAAAACAACATCGTGTGCCAACTTGTTTTGTGAATCCCTATCATTCGTCGGAGCATAGTTATGAGAACTTTGTTAATTGCTTCGACTTGGCCGTTGGCTTGTGGGTAATAGGGCATTGAGTTTTCATGGTGAAGACCCAACTTTTCAGTAAGTTTGGACATCATGAAGTTTCTAAAGTGGCTACCGTGATCAGTGACGATAGCCTGGGGAACACCAAAATGAACTATGATGTGATTAAAAATGAATAATGCTGCGGTCTTTCCAGTGTTGTCAAATGTCAGCATCGCCTCGACCCATTTCGTAAAGTAATCTACGACTACAATGATGTATCCATGCCCCCCGATTGAGTGGGGGTGACATGTCATGAAATTGATGCCCCATTTCGCAAAGGGACCAACGGAGACCACAGGGTGAAGAGGAGCGAGATGTGACCGTATTTTGTTATTATAGGTCTGGCAAGCATGGCATTTTTGAAAGGCGATTATGCAGTCGTTAAATAAAGAAGGCCAAAAATACCCTGCGCGTAAGATCTTCTGAGAAGTAGCATACCCAGACATATGACCACCAAAGGCTCCAGAATGGTAGTCATTTAGAGCTCTCTTGGCCTCGTTGAATGTGAGGCAGCGTCGAAAAACAAAGTCAATCCCACGACGATAAAGAGTATCCCCGATGATAATATATTGACGAGCTTGGTATCATATTCAACGTCGGTCAATACTAAACAAAGTTGGCCGGAAAGTCTGGGTTTGGAGATATATAATGATATCACCATACCAAAGATCATCAGTGTTGATGGGGAAAAGGGATTCATCAGGTAATGAATCAGCTGCTACATTTTCCGTTTCAGAATAGGGAAAGTCGCATATCAACTCAGCAAACACTAAGGACTTCTTAGACTTGGCGTGTTCTAATTCCAAGTCAAACTCCTGGAGTATCACAATCCATTTGGAGTATTTGCTCCTTAAAAATTGACGTGTGAGAATGTGTTGCATAGGGTTGCAGTTAGAAATCACTGTAGTCTTGCGCGAGACGATATAATGCCGAAAGCGTTGGAAGGCTTGGACGACTGCCAAGGCCAATTTTTCGACATGTAAATATTTGATTTCAGTAGGCGTTAGACTTCGACTCAAGTAGTAGATAACATGTTCGTCGTTAGCATAATCCTCTTAGATGAGAACCATACCAATGGTGTAATCCGAGGCAGCAAGGTAAAGGAAATAATCGCGACTGTAATCGGGGGGAAAGAGAAGTGGAGCACGTCTTAGGGACAATTTCAAAGCTTCGAAAGCATTGTTGGTGATGGTATCCCATACGAACTCAGACCCCTTTTTTAGTAGCCGCGTAAACCCACGAGTGATCTCGGCATAATTTGGGATAAAACGACAAAGACAGTTTACTTTCCCTTGCAAACTTTGTAACTGGCGAAGTATAGAAGGAGGGAGATTAAGGATCGCCTCAACCTTTAAAGGATCCACCTGGATCCCTTGACGCGAAACGATAAAACCTAGAAGGTGGCTGGATTCCATGCAGAAAACACACTTATGAGGATTCAAACGTATACGGTAGAACCGACAACGGACGAAAATGGCTTGGAGGTGGGTTGGATGATTGACTCGGTGCATTGAGTGAGCGGGCAAATCATCTAGATATGGTTGAACGATGTGCTTAATATCATGGAAAGCATAAGACATAACACGTTGAAAAGTTGGGCCAACGTTCTTGAGACCGAAAGGGAGTTTTCGATAGGCAAAAGTACCCCAAGGACAAATAAAATCAGTCTTATGTTGATCCTCAGGAACAATTTTGATTTGATTATACCCAGAGAAACCATCCATTAGAAAGAAGATTTCACTTCCGGTGCAATCATCGACAATCTGATCGATGAAGGGGGTAGGAAAGTTGTCTTTGGGAAAAGCTTTGTTGATATCCCTATAATCAACACATACACGAATGGTTCCTTGTTTTTTATTGATCGAGACAAGATTGGAAACCCAGTCAGTGAGGGTCACCGGATAAATAAATCCGCTTTTAAGAAGTTTCTCGACTTCGAGCTTGATAGCATCCACTTTACATGGGTGAACTAGACGAAGGCATTACTGGATGGGTTTAGCGTCAGGGTATGTCTTGACCTCATGTATCACAATGTCGGGGTCGATACCCGACATTTCTTCGTAGCTCGAGGCGAAGATGTCATGAAAATCTTTGAAAATGGACGTGTAGGTGACGACTTCGTCAGAAGAACATGAAGCTCCGATATGGACATTTTTGACAATCCCAGGTTTGACGGATATGTCGAGGGGAATAGTGGGTGAGATATTTCTTAAGTTCCCTTCGGAAAACACATCATGTGTGGACCCAGAAACGGTTGAGATAACGACAACGATCGATGGAGTCGATATGCGTTGGTATTTATCAATGGTATGTTTCTCTAGAAAGAGGATGGAACGATGATGTCCATCGTCCCAAGGGGTGTCCTCCATGACATACATGATCATCTCGTCAGTGGGAAAAATGACACGGAAAAGATCTGAAGATAACTCACCAAGAGAGGGGGTAGAAGGGGTTTCCAATTGAATGGCCTGATATGCGGATTCAACCAGACTTAACGGCATTTCGTTGCCGTAACGAAGATAATCTCTAGGGTCAGGTACTATCCAGGGGTCGTGAGACACACGAAGTTTGTGAATCGAGGTGGAGATCATGTTGATTGAAGCAACGGACGAGCGTGGAACATCGGGAGGTGGAATGAGGAAAGTACCCATTAACGAAGAGTCTTTGATAAGGCCTACACTGACGTTCTCATAACCTGGTGGGGTTTTAGCGATGAACGATACATTGCCGTTACAGGTATCAGAGTTAAAGAAGGCTAATTGGTCGACGGTGACGACATTCCCTTGATGTGGGAAACGTACCACACGGAAAAGGGTCGACACAACTGCACGCATGGAATTGATTCAGCTGCGGCCAAGCAGAAGATTGTAATCAAGGGGAGTGTCGAAGACTTCCACTTCAACTTGGACCGTTTTGCCTTCTAACGTGATGGGCAACGAAGGAAGGACATAGTACGGCTTAAAACCGGAGCCATTGAAGGCTTTTAGAGTGTTCTGGGATTCATTCAAAGAGGGAGAGCCAATGGCTTTCCAACAAGTAAGAGACATGACACACATCGAGGCACCCTCGTCGATAACGGTTTGACAAATTTTTTTGTCAGAGACAATCACTTGGATCTGGAACGCAAGTTGAGGGGGTAACCTTGGAATGTGATCTTCCAAGTCAAAAATTATTAAATTCGTATCCGTCGGGTCAATTCCACCGATAGCTTTCAACAGTGCCTTCCGTTGCGTGGGACAACTTTGAAGGACTTCGAGGGCTGACATCGCAGAAGGTGCTTGGGCCAGATCTTCAACAATGCTATAGTTTTGGGCAGCACGAGCATGAGGATTGAAAGCCGATTTTCGAACGACGCCCTTTGGGGGGGGGTCGAAGAATTGTGTCGAGGCTCGGTCATTCAAGATGAAGAGGACCGTTGGTAGGTGGAGTCGCGAGAGAGGGTTGTACCGAGGAAGGAGGTAGATCATCAACCTTCTCTTTAGAGGGAGAATAATCTTTGGCTCGAGTGGTGAGTGCAATGTCGTTCTTCTTTGAATCGCCAGTACACATCAATACATAAGATGTAGTAGAAGATGAGGGTTGGTCATGAATGACCATCTGAGCCTGTTGTTGAGACGGGAAGGGTTGGGACAAAACGGCCGGAGTAGGTGGTTTTGGAGCTCCTTAAAGGAACTTAGTGACCTCGGCGCGTCGTGGACAATCCTTCGTGTAGTGATCATCACCACAGATAAGACAAGGGTATCGAGGTTTGCCCTTATCCCGATCATCAACAGGGGTAGGTTTGGTTCTCTCTGCTTGAGAAGTATTTTTGTCCTCCTCATTCTTACCCCTTCCCTTTTTGGATTTGTTTTTACCGGCTGGGGTAGATTGAACTTCATTTACCTTAGAATTTTTGCCGGTGGGAGGGGCAAGAGACGGAGCATTTTGAACATTAGAAGAAGCAGGTTTGGGGTTTGTGCTTGAGGCGGAATGTGGTTGGGCCTGGAAAGTGCCAATCACACCGTTAGCTGCATGCGAAGCAGTTGGAGTAGTTGAAGCGGCGGAAGTGGAAGGACGAGGTAAGTCAGGTAGTAAGTCGTAAAGGGTACCCGTTTGTGAGTAAACGAGGTCAAGGTATTGAGCACGACTTATGGCCTACTCTTCCGTGACTACTCCACCCATGGCGATGTCATGAGAAATGTCGTTCAAAAATGATTTGGTGAACCACTCTTCCAACAACTGATCGGGGAGTTCGAGTTTAATGAGACATCGTCGCCGTTGCCACTCATGAATGTGATCGGATATATGAGTGGCTTTGTTTTGTTTGAAAGAACTTAAAATCTCGGTCCCCGTTTCATAACGAATCGGTAATTGGTAGTGTGTGAGGAAAGCCATAGCTAGGGTGTTGAAGTCAACGAAGAAACCTTGTTGTAATTCTATATACCACTTCGCAGCAGAACCTGTTAGGGTTCGTTGAAAAAGACGTAAACGAATAGAGTCATCCATCAACGAGTTGGATGAACACCATAGGTGAAAAGTCATGAAGTGATTGTTCCGGTCCTCTCCCGCTTTTCCATCGAATTTAGGGATGTTCGATGGTAGCTTGGAAGGTATAGCAGGCCATTGGGGAGAGTGACGAATTGGATCATTTAAAATCCTTGACAAATCTGGAAGATCCAAAGTGGCCAAGAAGGGTAACTGTCGATTCACCTGCGGGTACTGGTGGCTTTGGGGAGGAAGCCCTGTCGGAAAACCAGTAGGACCATAAGCAGTCTGCATATAATGTGAATACCCAGGCAGATTCGGTGGTGGTTAGAGAGGATAGTAGCTCATGGGATTGTATCTTGGAACAGGGACGTGAGTTTGAGCAGTCGAGCCCCAAATGGGATTGAACGTACATGGATATGGTTGGCCTACACTAGGGGGTATCACAGATGCAGTCGGAAACTGCTGCCCCCCAGTCGATTGAGGAGGATGTTGTATCATATGATTCCAATACTGGGCCAAGGGCGAAGGTATGTTTTGTCCATAAGGTGGGGTCGGTCCTCCTATCGAAGGTGGTGTTCCAATTGGGGGTTGTGTTCCAATTGGGATTTGCGTTCCAAGAGGAATTTGCCCGTTGAGAGGGGGTTGAGTCATGCCACCTTGGTGAAATTGTCCACCGACGGGAATCTGGTAATTTGGTGTGAAGGACGAAATAGTGCCACTATGATTAAGACTGCCAGTAGAAGACGAGGAAGGTCCTCCAAAAGGAAATTGAGGGAGTGTCAGAATAAAACCGGGAAGAGAGTGCCCAGAAGAAGGAGGACCACCAAGAGAGTCGAATGGGGTTTGTGTAGGAGTGGGAATGGAAGCATTCAACGCACTGTATCCAGGTGGTAGTGTTGGGATGACGTTGAGAGTTCGCAGTGTGCTGATGGGAGCGAGACTAACCGCGGTAAATTCGGTGGGAACACTCGTAGTATCTGTATGATGGGCCATTTATATAGGGATGGTCAAGATGTGGTCAGATCATGGGGCATCTATACCAGGAAAGTAATAGGCGGTAGTAAACGGTATTGTCTCTGGGCTAGAGATTTTGGAAATCACAGGTGAACCTGGACCAAAAAGGTCCCGTCAAAAAACGTCCGTAGACCAAAAAGGATCTTGGCCTTCTATGCCTGGAAAGGGTCCAACCGATGATCTAGAAGACGCAACAACTAAGTCTCCAGAAGAATTTAGTCGCATAAATGGTCGCTCAGAATCAGGGTGAAGTCGAAAGTCCTCTCAAGTATTGGTAATTAAAAAATGTTCTAGAGAGTCAGTTCGTTCCACTTGTGGCATGGTGACAGCTTGGACTTCACTCTGTGGAGGAGAGCCCTCAGGTGAACTTGTAGGCAAGGGTTGAGAAGCTTCCAGATGCTCTGGAGATAAACCCTACTGATTTAGGTGGATATTGGTGGCCACCCACCTATTCCACTTGAACCCCCACCATTGCTTCTTTCATTTTTTCAGTTTTTGCACAGTTTACTATTTTTAGCAGTTTTTTCGGGTCCTGAACTTCCGGGGCCATTTTGAGGCCCTAAACGATGTTTTTTGGGTATGTTGCTGTTGCAAAATGGCATCTAATGATGCCATTTTGTCTCGGGCATTGTAGGCCTCAGATAGATCTTTCCAACGAGCTATCATACGCCTAAAATGGAGATCGTATGCAAAAGTTACGACC
>CBVK0102740318.1:0-18018 GCA_900067695.1 Picea abies
AGGGAGATCAAGAGTTAGAGGAGTTACAATTCGAAATTGCTTAAAGGCAGCTCATTAGGAGAAGGAGGGCGCACTTTTGAAGAGAGCTTGAGGGAAGGTGAAGGGACACGCATCCCAAGGAAGTTTCTTTGCTTGGAGGGAAAGAGTTTCAACAGCCAGAAGTTGGCATGCATCCCTAGGAGTATTGGCATGCACTTCTAGACAGTTTCAGCATTAAAGAGGTGGTCATACAGCAAGGTACGGATCTGTACCTTTTTCTGGGCACAAAAACCGAGGCATATTTCTTATATTGGTGGCTGTACAAATTGTACAGGAAATCAATTTTTTATTTCAAACTGTGTTGCTATGGAAATAATTTTTTTTTTGCTCAAATAAGGTGAATGTACAGATTATATAATGTTGATTATAAGTTGTTGTTGTACTCAAAAATTTTCCTAAAGTTGAATAAAGAAACTTTCTCCTCAATTCTGTCATATTTTCTGAGAAATTCTTCTTGGGGTTTTGCCCAAATTTTTGGTGCTAAAAGTGTGATTTTGTTCACTATTCATGAATATTCCGCTGATATTATATTTCAGATTGCTTAGTTGTTTGTATTTCAGCCCATAGACCAATATTTGCATGTTGTTATATTGCTAAAGATTGGTGTACAACTAGAGAAGGCTGAAATCTGTTATTAACTAAGTATGGGACTGATATATACATATTTTAACATGGTATCAGAGCAGGTGCTCTGAAGTTCAGTGGACAGAATTTTGGCACTTGGAACAGCAAGAGATTTGCTGGTACATTGGCTTGAAGAAGACAAAAAAAGGTTCTTTGTTAGGTGGACAAAGATGACTTCCAGCATCAGGTTTGAAGATAGATTGGAGGGGGTCTCCAACTACCTACAGTGGAAGGTTAGAATCACCAGTGTTCTCAAGGAGAACAAATTGTGGTCGTTTGCGAACATCGTTGTACCTGTACCTACAAATCCCACAGCTCTTGATGTTCATGAGGTGAATGAAGCTAAGACTCAGAGAATCATCTTGGACAAGGTCAAAGACCACCTTATTCCACACTTGGCTGAGAAGAAGACAGCCAATGGAATGTGGGTTGCACTGAAAGGCTTGTATGAGGCTAAGAACGAGAACCTGAAAATGGCTCTCCGGGACAAGCTCCATGGAGCGAGGATGGTCAAAGGAGAGAGTGTGGCCACCTACCTCAACCGGGTTGCATAGGTGAAGGACGAGTTGGCAGTTGTTGGAGAAGTCATTCCTGACTCAAAGTTGGTGCAGATAGCCCTCAAAGGCTTCACCAAGGAGTGGGAGGTTTTCGTCAAGTGTGTGGTGGGGAGAGAGAAGCTCCCTGATTGGAGCAGATTGTGGGATGATTTTACGCAGGAGGAGATCCGAGAGGGGTCTCAGGAAAAGGTATTGGATGGTGCAGACGACAAGAACGTTGCTCTTGTGGAAAAGGGCAATGAGAAGAAGGACATGAGCAAGGTGAAATGCTTTGCATGTCACAAGACTGGCCACTATGTTAGTCAATGTCCGAACAAGAAGAAGAAGAAACCGGAACCAGAGGTGGCAGCATCAGCTCAGGTTGCAAATTTTGCTGAGAAATTTGAGGAGTTCTCTCTCATGGTTGGTCCCGTGGGCAGTGGATACCTAGTGTTCGAGGACATTGAGTTGTGGTTTGTGGACGTGGTGCCTCTCGGCACATGACCGAGTTAAGGTCAATTTCCCTCGATCTTACAAAAATAGACTCAGACTGTAGAGTGAATTGTGGAGTCGGCCCACAACTTGCAGTAAAGGGGGTTGGAAGGGTGAGATTCCAACTAGAGTCAGGAGGTCTTCTGGAGGTTGGCGAGGTGTTATATATTCCAGAGTTGACAGTTAATTTGCTCTCAGTGTCGGCTTTGGATGAGAATGGATTTGGAGTTGTTTTCCACTGTGGACATGTGCTTTTATATCTTGTGGGAGCAATTGCTGACACAATAGTGATGCTTGGTGTCAAGTATGAAGAATTGTACAGGTTGTTGGGTAGACCTATGTTGGGGTCCAGTGGATTTTTGGACTCAAATTTTGTGTCGGAGAGTTGGCAGGTAACACGGGAGAGAGAGTTGATACATGGAACTCAGTCTTCTTCTGGGACTCTCAAGGGACTCAGCAGGCATGAGTCGACACAGTTGGATGCTCAGGAGAGTGTGCAGTCTCCTAGGAGCATGTCTTTAGTTCGTGGTACAACAGAGGTAGCAGCAGAGGCTTCCAGTACAGTGGGAGTAGTGGCTTCATATTCAGAGGGAGCAAAGACTTCTAGTACAGAGGGAGCAGCTATGGTAGCTAATGAGATGGAGACAGAGTCTGGTGGTGATACCAGAAGTACCTCTCTCGCTAAGAGGGAGTGTTGAGATTTGGTAGCTTGGAGGTACTTCTACATTGGCAGCGCTCAGCATGCGGAAGTGACCAAGCAAATTTTCTCCTAGTGACTTTATAAAGTTGAGTCTTTTAATTTCGAAATGTAAAAGTGACTTTATGATGTTGTGGGTCACTTTCTTAACTTAAGTGACCTCAACAAATGATTAAATCGTGACCGTGAGCTTGAGGGAAGGTGAAGGGGCACGCATCCCAAGGAAGTTTCTTTGCTTGGAGGGAAAGAGTTTCAGCAGCCAAAAGTTGGCACGCATCCCTAGGAGGATTGGCATGCACTTCTAGACAGTTTCAGCATTAAAGAGGAGGTTGTACAGCTAGGAATCCGTACAGCAAGGTACGGATCTGTACCTTTTTCTGGACACGAAAACCGAGGCATATTTCTTATATTGGTGGTTGTACAAATTGTACAGGAAATCAAATTTTTATTTCACTCTGTGTTGCTATGGAAATAATTGTTATTTTGCTCAAATAAGGTGAATGTACAGATTATTTAATGTTGATTATAAGCTGTTGTTGTACTCAGAATTTTTCCTAAAGTTGAATAAAGAAACTTTCTCCTCAATTCTGTCATTATTTTTGAGAAATTCTTCTTGGGGTTTTGCCCAAATTTTTGATGCTAAAAATGTGATTTTGTTCACTATTCATGAGTATTCTGCTGCTGTTATATTTCAGATTGCTTAGTTGTTTGTATTTCAGCCCATAGGCCAATATTTGCATGTTGTCATATTGCTAAAGATCGGTGTACAACTAGAGAAGGCTGAAATATGTTATTAACTAAGTATGGGATTGATATATACATATTTTAACATTTGGAGACCAAACGTTCTGCACTTGAGGCCTAGCGTTCCACCTTAGGGGCCTAACGTCACCCTAGAAGGGCATGACGTCACCCTTGAAGATGAAATTAGGATTTAATTAATGATATTTATGTAAAACTAAATTTTAATGTAATTTGGCCATGTCGACCTTTTTATGACTTGACTGTAATTAAAGGTCATTGATATTGTATAAATAGGAGAGAAAAACTCTCATTTTTATCATCGTCACTCATCACACAAGTGTGTGGTCAGAAATTCGGCCCTCTTTAAGGGTATCTGGCTGAAACTAAGTGGTGCGCAACTTTTGGAGAGGCATTTTTGGTGTATCTTGGTTATTTTCATGGTGGAAAATCTTCAATTAGGGTTTGAGCTTGATTATTCTTGGTGAATTAAGTAAAAAATCTGCATTTCTTTATTGTCAATGAATGATTATGGTGAATTTACTTGTTTTATATTAAAGATTATGAAATTGTTTGCTTGAAACCCTAGGAGAAAAGCATAAGTTATTATCTTTTTCCCTATGATTCTCCATTTGTTTAAATTTTTCAAAGACCACCTTGCTAGAAGTAGATACTGGAGCCCTACCATTGTAGCACTCTAGTAACCCTACCTACATTGCCTATTGCATATTTTATTTCAAATTGTCTAAGGAAAAGAGAAATCGGTAGGGCCTAAGTTTCCTTACTTTCTAGCAATTATCTCTAGGACTTGGATGTTTGAGGCCTTGGGTTACCAACACCTCTCTCATCTTCTCCATCTCCTTTTGACCAAGTATTATCATTGCTATTTCCCTCTAAGAGTTGTTGCTGCTATCATTGACTCCATTACCATAGAAGGCACTAGTCTATCCACTACTAGTGATTGATTGATCAAACTACTTTCAAACTATCTTCTTTGGAACATTCACTAACTCCTACTGGCCTTAGATTAGCCTAGTTCACTAGCCAACTTCTTGTTGCAAAAGATTGCTACAGCCATCTAACAGCAACAAATTAACCTTAAAAGTGACATGTTATGCTAGCTAGACATTGCTAAATCTGCTTGTGACTATCTAATATCAACTTGCCCTATTAAAGCTACTATTTCTAGTCTTTTCTCAAGCATTTTGAAGCATAATTATTGTGGTTGTTACAAATTTATCATTGCTGTTGTAAACTGTTATATTGCTACAATTTTATATCATCTAGTCTATTTTTTAAGGGTTCATCGTCTTATGAAGCATTAATATCATTTTTGGTAACTTGGAAAGTGCCCTTTTTCTATTTTGTTGTCTTGTTCTGGGCAAGTACACAATATTATTCATTTGCTTCATCTCTATAAGACATAAAAGAACCCTTTGAAATTGAGTGACCTATGAGAGGGGGGAGAACTTTCTTGTACTTTGGACTTAGCCTTCTCAAAACCCTAGGTCACTGGGGACGTCTCCCCTGGGGTACATTAACATACTCCTAAAGAGAAAGGGGTTTCCTATTAAGGTGACAGTGATAGGTCACCCCCTGTTACGCCAATCTTGCATCTACTTGTTTTGGGCTTTAGGCCAGTACAGATTGTGTGATAACAATGACAATGATAGCAACTCTGCCAGTGCACTAACAACATCAAAAACGACCAATTAGTCAGTTACAAAATGGTTACTAATCATTACAATTGATCTATGGCGACTAGATATGCACACATGATTCTTTACAAGTCCTTGCGCGGGACCCGAGTTGGCGCACGCATTGCAAAATGGTTGGCGCAGGTGCAATAGAGACTAGTTGGCGCGTGCTGAATATTGGCACTAACGCAATACAAAACTTGGGGTGCACTTAGACCAAAATACAAAATACAAAATTTGTGGCACTAGCACCCATGGTCTTGCTAGAAATATGGTGCCAACATGCCCCCAACACTATTAGTTGGCTCATCCTTGAGCCAATGAACCTCATTGTGGTGCGACGGAGGCAACAGATGGTACCTTGGGCATGAGTTGGGCAATGAAGTCCTAGAACTCCGAGTCGAATTGATCAAATGACTCCAGCAATTCCTTTATATCTCGACAAAATTTGTTGACCTCTACCGATGTGGTGGACCCAGGGGTAGGCTTGATCTACGCGCCCAACTCGAACATTGGGGCTACCTTTGCATGTACATCCGCAAGCATCTAGTAGTGTTGCTCAGCTTGTTCTTGCGCTTCCAACACGATGGAGGAGAGCATCTATTGCTCGATCCAAGCAGATGCGATTTGTTAATGGAGGTCGGATATTTCTGTCATGGCCTTCTTACGCATTGCAGGTTGGAGGGAAACAAGCAATTGCTTCTCATTGATCTGCGCCTCCCATGCACATATACAGTCCTTAATGATGCTTATTTCAGGGGCGTTCTGCAGGTGAGTCCAAAGCCGAAAGTTGAAGTCGACACCCCCGAGAATCCTTCCACGCAAGCTTTTCCTAGCTAAAACAACCTGTCGGTGGCAGCAATCTTGTTCTGCAATTCCACCTAATTCGATGGTGGGGTGCTCTTCAGTTTCTCTTGGAGCTCTGCATTCTGGGCTTGCAGTTGTTGGACAGCCCCCTGCACCTTGATCAATTTGATTGGCACAAAGAGGTCAAAAGCTTCACTAGACGAACTGGGAATTCACACATAAACCTCATCCACGACATCGAGTAACAAGTTATGTGCATCCACCTCCACCGCATGTCGTTCTAAGACTTCATTGTGTGCTACTATCTCTTACGCATGTCTCTGTTGCAGCTCCGAATATGACTAGTTCAATGCGCGGTGCATGTCTCCCAACTCATTCATTATTTCAGCCATAAACACTTGCAAGTCTCGTGAAGGTACCTACGCCAAATCCATCTCAGCATAAGGCAAGGACTCAAGTGCCAAACTAGTTGATGCATCGAAAGTTGTCATGGCTAATGGATTTAGCTGCAGAACTGTTAAGTACCTGAATAGATCTGAAGATAAATCTCATAACAAACCCACAATATCAACAAGAATAAACCAAACCATTCACCAAAATATTGAACACAAGAAATAGTCAAAACCCTTGAGGTAGGGTAACACCATATATTATTCTTTAAGGAAGGAATGCACTCTTCAAGCAATGCTTGATACAGTCACAATATTCTTCACTATATCTCATTACATTGCTTACACTTCTTTATATAGCTCTATCTATCTCATGGGAACCTTCTCACATTTATTACATCTAACTACCATAGTGGGCATTTATTAATATAGTGGACCTAGTCCACCTTACATTGAATGACCACATTCTCATATATTAAATGACTTCCACTAATAATACATAACCACATTCCCATTGGGTACCTCCCTAGGTTACCCCATATTACCTCCCTAGATATACTACGTTCCACCCCCCTTCACATGTTTCGTCCTCGAAACACGAGAAGAAACCATACAATATGATCGGCTAAGCAATGTAGCCAACTGGTACCAAGTACGACCATCCATCCATCCCAATGGAAGTCGAACATGATGTCCCTCTGCTGCCTTGCCACCCTGATCTTGCTCTGCATCATGTCGGGGTTGCCATGGGATTGTTTTTGTAGCCTAATCTCTTCCCGTAGTGTCGGTAGTCCTCCATGCACATCTTGATCGGTTTCCTGTCTAGTGCCCTGCTGGTGCATAAATGTGTTGAAGCTCACACTCTTGCCTTGATGACTATTGTTTCTCTATATGATGTGGGATGAGGATATACAACAACAGTAGGAATCTGTTCTTTTTTCTTCAAATCTGCAACACATTGTGCCTTTGAGTCAATGACCTCCTTAGCTTCATGATTGTGTCCTTCATGTGGTTTTGCTTCATCTGCTTCTGTAGACTTTTCCTTCGATTCAACTTCGTATTTGACAATAAATGTTTTACAGGCCTCCGTGGACCCATCTTTTTTATTAAGAGAGACATCCTTCAATGTTATTTTCTTTTTCTTGTACCACAAGTTCAAAAACTTCTTTTGCACATTAATATTAATGGTACCCATTGATTCTATCCAAGGATATCCCAAAACAATATCCACTTCATCCATTTCCATGGCATAAAAATCTAAATGCAACACATATTTATCCATACTGAGCTTCAAATCTTTAAAAATTTTAACATGTTCGCCCTCAACCTATGTGCTTTGGATATTCTTTGTAAGAATTTGCAGTCTATTAACCAACTGCATCACCTTGTAAACTCAAATTTATCATCACTTTCCAATGCTTACTGAATGACTTCCTATGTTTTATGACTTCTTCAATACTACGACCATCACAATTTCCTGTAAAATACATCTTGCTTGGGATAAATATTCATTAAAAACTAGGGTTAAAAATAACTTACTGCAGAAAATCGTGGCTTTTTCCAAAAAAACCCTGAAAAACTGTTGAATTTAAAATGCTCATAACTTTACTTCCGAGACTCTGTTTCAGCTGATTTTTTTTTAAATTGGGTAAGTTTTCGAGGGGAATTCAAATATCCAATTTGTTTGACCAAATTCTGCTCAAAAATTTTTGGATCTAGACCTGAAGTGCACCACCGTCTTTTTTCGTAGGAAAAATCTGCAAAAAAGAGCCAAAAAAAATTCTCCCCTTCTTTGACCAAGGAAAGTGCTCTGATACCACTTGTTAAGTACCTGAATAGATTTGTAGATAAATCTCATAATAATCCCACAATATTAACAATAATAAACCAAACCATTCACCAAAATATTGAACACAAGAAATAGTCAAAACCCTTGAGGTAGGGTAACACCATATATTATTCCTTAGGAAGGAATGCACTCCTCAAGCAATGCTTGATAGATTCACAATATTCTTCACTTTATCTCATTACATTGCTTACACTTCTTTATATAGCTCTATCTATCTCCTAGGAACCTTCTCACATTTATTACATTTAACTACCATAGTGTGCATTTATTAATATAGTGGACCTAGTCCACCTTACATTGAATGACCACATTCTCATATATTAAATGACTTCCACTAATAATACATAACCACAATCCCCATTGGGTACCTCCCTAGGTACCCCATATTACCTCCCTAGTTTACTACAAGAACCTGTTTCTTTGTAAGTTGTCAAGGCTAATGGATTTCGCCGCAAAACCCGCTTCTTTGTACTTATGTGTGGTGATGTAACCCCTGTGGTGCTATCGATGACCGCCTATTCCTGGGACTTAGGGTCGATCGATGGTTTAGCAATCTTCAATGTACAATAGAGCTCACGCAACTATTGCGACGACTCGAGATGTGGCAATCGTTGCACTTCCAAGTTGGATCGCAGTACACTAACGATGCTCTGGACCAGTGCAAGAGAAGTCTTGGCTCTTGAACTTGAGCATTGGTGTCTAGCAGACTACAGGAGCGTCTAAGAGGGGTTGCCTCTTCGTTGGGCACGGCGCTGGTAGGAAACAATGGACTAGATTTGTGCCCTTCTGAGCTAGAACCGAAGATTAGGCTTGGCGCAGTCCATGGTTGTTTTCCTTTCTCGAGCAGAGTTTTCTCTGTGGCTGGGTGTGCTCGTTTCCATTTGAGCTCTGATCCTTTACCCTATGTTACCAGACCCGCCTAGTTTGAACGTTGTATCCGCGGATCCACGTTTCAGATCCGGATCCGCCCAGATACAGGTAGGATCCGCCACATAAACATTTCTGCTTGCAAAGGAAACGGATCCCGCGAAGAGGAAACAGATCCCATAGAATGGAAACGCATACCAGAAAATGGAGACGGATCCCAAGGCAGCCAACCCCACACTCACGTGGATCCAAGAAAATTTCAACTTCATTTTACATTTTTAATATTTTTTTAGGTTTTTGGTAATTTTTTTAGGGTTTTAGTGCGTTGTCTTATTATATAACAACCCTACCCCACTTCCAATTCATCATAAAGTAATCACTTGGACACTAGTGAACACAGTCGTGAACTTTGAAGTGAGAGCAGAAGTTTGAGCTTGGGGTTTGGTGCACTCAGGAGTCAGCAGTCAGTGCACTCACTATTCACGGAAGTCTGATCAGTCAGGGCGCACTCACCAAGATGTTTGAGCGGTCAGGCGCACTCAGGAGGCAGTGAAAACAATGCACAGTGGGAGCAGTGAACAGTGGCCATCCGCTAGAGGTCACAGGTATGCTAAGTGCTTATTAATTTAATTTTTTACATAGGTATTTAGTTTAGTAACTAGTTAACTGTAGACTGTTAGTATTTTTACTATTTACTATTTAGTTTAGTTTAAACTAAACTAAATAGTAAATAGTAAAAATGTTAGGACTGTAGGAATAAATTGTAATTTGTAATAGATATCTAGTTTATTTTTTATTTCTCCTATCATCTTCTGTGTAAAACAGTAA
The DNA here is from genome assembly GCA_900067695.1 of Picea abies. Taxonomy (NCBI): domain Eukaryota; kingdom Viridiplantae; phylum Streptophyta; class Pinopsida; order Pinales; family Pinaceae; genus Picea; species Picea abies. Next base: position 9,567 of record CBVK0102740318.1, read on the forward strand.
ACTAGACTAGTTATATTATAAACTTTAAACTAAACTAAATCCTAATAAATTTTACTGTTAGGACTGTAGGAATAAATTGTAATAGATATCTAGTCTATTTTTAATTTTTTATTTCTCCTATCATCTGTGTAAAACAGTACACTAGACTAGTTATATTATAGGAACCTGGAATATCTACTAATAATAGTATTAATAACTATTAGAATATATAGGAATAGTTAATAAAATTTAATAATAAGAGTGAAGGTAAACAATAGTTTATTAATATTAATTATATGATATTCTGTTCTCCTTAATCTGTTGCTTAAGTAGTTAGTATTTACTAATATTATTTATAGTATTATAATATTCTGAGTTCTCCTATTTAATTAGGAATATAATATATTATATTATAATTTATACCTGCAGGCTCTAATTAATATAGGCCCTATATTAATTGCAGCCTGCAGGTATAATATAATATATTATATCCCTGTCAAGCAATGGCTTATATGAAAATGAAATAGAAATAGACGATAGAAAATTCAAAAAGCTAGTTTGGGAATGTCAATGAATGATGTTAATAATTACAAACTAATATAGTAATATATCATATTCCCTAATGGCAAACTAGCTTGTGTGCACATGAAGGATTCAAAATTCACACCACTAATACTGTTAATATTACTAAGCTATTGCTGAGGCACCAGATTTTTGGGTAGAGGCATGGAGGCTGAATTTTGATGACTGTATTGCAGCTATAGAAGTTTGTGTCGTATGCCTGTTCCTAGTTCTGATATGTCTCATTTGGGCCCCTATGTTAGTATAACTATATATATACTTCCCTATTTTTTTCTTGTTAACACATTCAAGTTACTAACAGGACTAAACTTTTATCATTTATCATTTATGTAGATTTTATTTGTAATTTTGATTAGTGAAACTTTAAGAGCTCCTAGTTTCCTATGAGGAATATTTATAGGCCATATAATTTATAAACTTTAAAGGTTAGAAGTTTGGTTACATTGCCTCTAAAAGAGCTTTTGAAGAATCCTGAAAGTATCTTGAATGATTTATGGTAGTTCTTCACTGTTGATGTTGAGAGTAAAATCCACTGGAAGTTGCAAGTTTGGAATGAGATTAATATAAGTGTTGGGGGATTAATATAAGTGCTGGGTTTCCTTTGTTTACAGTCAGATTTTTTATTTTTGTTTGACGGTGAGATTTTTCAATTTGTTTACTGTTTAGTATGCATGCTCTTACAACAATTTGAAATTCTTCATATACACAATGCTATAGACATGGAACCATTACAGCAGAGTGGGGGCAACTAAAGATCCACGATCTCCTTTATGGCAGTATGTGGAAATCCTCAGCAAAGCTACCGGGGGTGGTTCATATAAATGGAGATGTAGTGAATGCAATAACCTCCGGAATGGCTCATACACTAGGATGAAGGGCAGGGGTGGTTCATATAAATGGAGATGTAGTGAATGCAATAACGTCCGGAATGGCTCATACACTAGGGTGAAGGGCCATCTCACTGGGCTGACTAACACAGGGGTGACGGTATGTCCTGGTCCAAATGATACAAATGGAAAATCTGGACCAAGTTTGAGTCCTGTAGAACTTCAATTCTTTGCATCTTTGCAAGATGTCGCTGATAGGAGACACGCGAAGGAAAAGGTTCCTGTGCAAGGCTCTGCAACTAAGCCTCCAATACCGTCTAGACCAGCAGTTGTGACTAATAAAAGACGTACTTTGGAACCTCTTGAAGCAGCGTTTAATAACAAAGGTAGAGAAGTAGTTGATGAGCATGTAGCTCGTTGCATCTATCTAAATGGGGCTAGAATTCAATTTGGTGTGCTCCCCTTATTGGCAACAAATGATTTAGGCAGTCAATGAAGCGCCAAAAGGGTACAAGAGTCCTAGTTATGAAAAAGTTTGCACCACATTGTTGACATCAGAAAAGCAATCTATGGATAGACAGTTACAATCAATCCAAGATACATGGACTAAAACAGGGGTGTCCATTGTCTCTGATAGATGGAGAGACCAAAGAAACCGGCCTTTGATTAATGTGATTGTAATATGCCCCCAAGGGGCAATGCTTTTAAAGGCTATTGATTGCAATGGAGTGGAGAAGGATGCAACATTCATCTCCACAATTATTATTGATGCAATAGAAAGTGGTCTTTGATTAATGTTATTGCAATATGCCCCTAGGGGGCAATGTTTTTAAAGGCTATTGATTGCAATGGAGTGGAGAAGGATGCAGCGTTCATCTCCACAATTCTTATTGATGCAATAGAAAGTGTGGGGCCAGATAATGTTGTCCAAGTAATCACGGACAATGCACAGGTTTGTAAAGTTGTTGGCTTGATTGTGGAGGGTTGGTATGATCACATCTTTTGGACTCCATGTGTGTTACATTCATTGAACCTTATGCTTGCCAAGATTGGCAAGATTAGATGGATCAATGAAATATATGTAGCATCGAAGGAGATCCAAATGTTCATAACTAATCATTCCATGTCCCAAGCCATATATCAGGGTTTTGCAAACTTGGAGCTACTCAAGGTACTCCATTTTTAATCAATATTATTTGTATCACGGTTTCTTACTTTTTATAATTAATTGTATATGTTTTCTAATTTGAGATTTGACTTTTCAAAACTTGTAGGTTGTTGAAACTCATTTTTCCTCCCACACTTTAGTCATAAAGAGGCTTGTGGAGGTCAGACAAGCATTGCAAGAGATGGTCATCAACTCTCTTTGAGAGTCGTGAAGAACTTCCTCTTCTGATAGAGGACAAAAAAACAAGTCTACCATTCTTGATGATGCATGGTGGGACAAGGTCCAATACCTTATGCAGTTTACAGAACCAATTCTGACCATCATCAAGACATTTGACACAAATATGCCTTGCTTGGGGGATGTCTATGAAAGCATAGATAGTATGTTGGAAAGGACAAGGAAAATTATCAAAGTCAATGGCGATGATCCCCTTGAACTATTTTACCATGAAGTGAAGGACATAGTTACCAAAAGGTGGAACAAAATGACCACGCCATTACACCTTTTGACCTATGCACTACACCCCAAGTATTATCATTCCAGAGTTTAGTCTTTACCGGGTAGAACAACGTCAAACAAGGATTCTGAAGTGGTACAGGGATATAAGACAACTTTGAGGAAAATCTATAGGGATGTGGAAATGGCAATGGAAGTACGTGAGGAATTTGGAGCATTTGTACAATCCATTGGTAACTTTTCAGATCCACTAGTCAATGGATGATCGGGGGCATATGGATCCATTTACTTGGTGGGGATGGCATTCATCTCTCAACTCTAGCGACAAGGTTGTTATCGCAGGTTGTCAGTTCCTCATCAGCTGAGATGAGAATTGGAGTACATATGGCTTCATCCATTCGATGAAGAGAAACAAACTAGGAGCAGGGAAGGTTGAGGATCTTGTGTATGTTCATTCCAACCTCCGCCTTCTATCACGTTCCACTCCATAGTATAAGAAGGGTCCAAGCAGGATGTGGGATGTGGAACCTGAGATCTCCTAATTAAACATTACACTTAATGCCATGACTCACCTCAACCTACTTGAGGATGTCCAACCACCAGTCCAAACTTTTGCTACAGCTTCCAACATTCCGAGATGCCCCTCGTTTATTCATGATGTAGAGTTGCAATATGTAGATGATGAGGATGTAGACCCATTTTAGGATATGTAGTTGGACCTACTGTACATTATCATACTAGTAGAGTGTTTTGTGATGAGACACTCAATTTTGTATTTACTATTACCCTTTTTATGTGAGATGATGCATCATGATTTCAGTCTACAGAATTACAAATTATCTAATGATCTCAATTCTAATGTTGTGATTCATGAATGGTTTTGATTCTTAACTTTGAATATATCTTTTAAAATATTATTATATTTTTTGTATGTGGCGTTTCCCCACCATATCTGGATCGTGGCTTTTCAAAAATTTGGCGAATTCGTATCTGGATCCAGCTCCATATCCGTATATGTTTCTTGGTAACATAGCCTTTACCCGACCCTTTGGCAGCACGCTCGTACTTCTTCTTTGTCCAAGTCTCCAAAATCTCTACATCTTCCCCCAGCTTGGTCCGCATTGACTCCATCCATTGCATGACCATTCTGAATATCCTGCTCTGTAATGCAATATGGGAGGACTTTGACAGGTACCTATTAGTCTATGCGCGGGATTATGAAGACATTATGAAAATCAACTTCAAACAAAATCAAATCATCATACATGTTAACCAGATTGTGTGGGATTCGGAAGACTTCAGAGTCTCCTAAATCATTTGGGTGTGCCATAGTTGGAATCCTATGTTGTTCTCGCGTTGAGCCTCCTTGTCCACGTCGTATTGCAACTCAATGAGTTTGGGCATAGGGAAGGACAAAATGACTAGTGTGTTATACTCTCAGCCTAGTGGTGGCTTCCAAACAATCATGGTGAGCAGGAGTAGAACCCAAATTTAGTGGAACTCCTTCCCGCGGTCCTACACGACCACGCAATCTTGTATAAGCTCATTCATCAAATACCTAAACCAACACATTTTGATGCCCTAGACACATCTTTTCGCTACCAAGATGACCCCCAATGGACACTTATCCTTTCAGCACGTTTGTATCAGCTTGCAAGCAAGTATCTATGTGGTGAATCGAACTTGGGGATCCTTGATAGCCGAAATGACAATGCCTCTCGTCCCTCTATGGGTACCATATTTTCGGTACACCTCTTCTTACACAGCATCTCATGCCAACACTGCATCAGTAAGACCTTCACTCGTTCTGGGAAGACCTGAGACTTGATGCATGTCTCCATGTCAACCGAGTACGCGTGATCCAACCAAAGGAATCCCACATCTAATTTGTTAAGCAAGAAGCAAACAAGAGAATTGATCTTTGGGTTACGCCTGAAGTTGGGGACATCCAGTAGTGCCATGATCTTGGATTTGTATAAGGGCTTACCCCATTGCTTAGGGACCATGCGTTGTTTTCCATCAGGCCCTTCAAAGACCTCTGTGTAACCCTTGAACCGCAACTCAAGGAGCCACGCCTCATCCTGTATATTGTAGTCTGCAAACTTTAGTCTAGGGACCTTGCCCAAGAGGGGTTCTCAGACATGCACTCCGCTTGAGATTTCTGCCACTAGCATTTGGGCTTCCTTCATTGTTTTTACCTTGGGTCGTATCGTGGGCTTGTTGGGTGTAGCCATTGCTCTAGTGAACTCTCGTTCGATTGAACTTTCGACACTACCAAACTCTCTATTCTACTACTATAAATTGCCTGCCCAAGCCTGATCTATAAGGGTTGAACCTGCTGAACAATCGATGCAGACTTGGGGATTTAGCTCAGCTCAATTCACATTGCACTTTGCTCTTTGGTATCTCTAGACTCAGCAATCTATTATTCCTTGACAATAGAGAAGGATAGTGGTGCAATGGTAACCTTAAATACTTGTGTGGGTCATTTCCCTCCATTATGTTCGCTCTCCTAACGATCCAATCGAATATGCGCTTGTCGCTAATACAAACTGCCAGTTTGTAAATGCTACCATAATTGCTTCCATTCCCCATGCAATCGTGACCAATCATAGCCCTAACTACCTATCTTTTAGTCGTCACATTAGCCCATGTGTTATGTCGTCCACCCGTCTCCTCCGATTGTCATGTCCGCTGGTCTTTATTCTAGCATTTAAATCTCAAGATTCGTAGAATCTTCTAAGTCTACTCAGGTACGAACTGTCTTGTCCCATCTACTCACTAGATCTATCCAATCCCCCTAATCATTGAGCAATTATGACTACCTCGACTCCTACCTAACTCCTAATCTACCCTAACACTATGAAACTCTATGACTTCATGGCGCCTCTAACCCCCGTGGGCCATAGTACACCTTCAACCAACTGCCATTTACCAATCCTTTAGGGGTTGACCATCGAGCGTAGCCAACTTCGCTACTCCAGCTTTGCTGGTGTAAACAATCCTAAAGGGTCCTAAGTTAACCAATGCATCTGAAGCTTACCAAGGTGCTTCAGGAACTTGTTGTCATATAGTAATACCAACGATCCTAGTTGTAGAATCTTGTGGCAGATGTTGTGATACTGTCAAGCCTTTTGTCGTTGTTTCTCAACCATCTGGCTATATCCTGCAATCAATCGATCCTCTTCTAATTCCAACAACTCGTCCAACCGTCATTGCAATGACTAGTCATCCGACATCGATGTTGCAATTGCAAAGCTAAGACTTGATAGCTTGATAACACAAACTCTAACAGCATCACCGCTTCCTTTCCATAGACTAATCTGAATGGAGTATGTGTGGTCAATCTCTTGCAGGCGTCCTGTACACCCACAATACTATTGGAACCCATTGGTCTCCATCATCGCGTTGTACATTGCACACCTTGGTCAGTGAATGCTCGAGTATCTTGTAGAACACTTCTACAATATCGTTGGCTTGTGAATGATACAATGTGCTATTTTGATGATGGATCATAAATTTTGCAGAGATGATATACTGCACACCAATTCGACGCGCCAGGTGATTGATTGGCCCAACAAAGTCAATCACTCACTTTTCAAATGGCTCTAGCGCGGTGACTGGAAAGAGTGGTAGTTCATCTCATCTTGATGGCTTCCTAATGCATTAGCAAATGTCGAAGCGCTTGCAATAATCCTTAGCTTCTTCAAACAGCGACGGCCACCACAACCCAGCACACAGCACTTTTCACGTAATTGCCTTCCCTGCATTATGTCCACCAACAATGCCTTCATGCACCTCATATAGCACCATGTTGTGCTCGTGCTCCAACACACACTGACACAAGATGTCATCCACGCCGAGTTTGCATAAATGTCTGGCAATCAACCGATAATCGACGCATCCACGTCACTAATTGTCGACGTTGTGCTTGTGTATACTCCTTCGATGCCTTACCTGTTGTAAGGTATGTTGCAATTTTCATGAATTGATCTGGCACTGCTTTAACCCTGAAGAGTTGTGTGTCGAGTAGGTCATAGTCTAAACTGCCTCCAGCTTCCCCTGACTCTAGCCTCGAGATATGATCGGGTTGAACATTGTGTCTATCGGGTTTGACCACCACTTCTTGTCATAAGTTGATATTTTTAATAATTTCTATTTTTAGCAGTTTCTAAGAGTGGTCCATGTTACCTCCCTCCCACCTAGGGTTAACTAGAGGAGATCATGCCTCATGGCCCGCAATGGAGACAATGATCCTGACAATGATGATGATCAACATGTCCACTGAGAGTAGCCCAGCAGCCCCCCTCAAATGCCTCTTCCTTTATCAACATGGCTCATCACACTCAATAAGCAAGGCTCATTGGGAGATGGTGTTCCAACACATTATGAGGTACATTAGTCCTAGTTTCATATAAAGTGTCATATTTAATACACTGGGCATTTGAGTAATGGTCATAGGTTGAAGTTGGATAATGAATCATAAGCAAAAAAATTATGCTTTCTGCCTTGTTTCACCTTGGTGACTATCCTAGGCATCCTAGTCTCGTGTTGTCACTCCTAGGAAAAGGGGTACTACTGGTGGTTCCTTGAAAGGGGTAGCGTACCATTCCCAATCATACTTACCATTTTTTCATTCTTGATCTTACCATTCTCCCACCTTTTGGGTAATGTGGTTACATGTACACCAAAAAGGCATGTACCTCATTCTCTTATGAGAAGAAGGGGTTAAAGTCCCAAAGGTAGATTGTAGTTGGCCAATAACAAAGAAAGAAATGGGATAATGAGGACATTCAAAAGCCATAGTCCATACTTGAGCGCTACCCCCTCATTAGTGGCGATCGCCCCTAGTCGTAATGTGAATGAACACATTATCAATCAAAAAAAGGACTTGAATACATCCCAAATATAGAAAAGCAAAGGAAGTGCTAATGCTTGAAATCTTTTAAAGGGGACTTGCAAATCAAATAAATAAAAAAAAATGCAAAAAAGGGGTTTGGAATGTGTTGTCGCCCTAATGCACACTTGCAAACGTGAGCTAAGTCCGGCTCACTTAGTGTGCCCTCGGAAACACAGTGTCTAAGCTCCTGCCCACAGAAGAAGGGGTTAAAGTCCCAAAGGTAGATTGTAGTTGGCCAATAACAAAGAAAGAAATGGGATAATGAGGACATTCAAAAGCCATAGTCCATACTTGAGCGCTACCCCCTCATTAGTGGTGATCGCCCCTAGTCCTAATGTGAATGAACACATTATCAATCAAAAAAAGGACTTGAATACATCCCTAATATAGAAAAGCAAAGGAAGTGTTAATGCTTGAAATCTTTTAAAGGGGACTTGCAAATCAAATAAATAAGAAAAAGGCAAAAAAGGGGTTTGGAATGCAAAAAACATCAAAGAAAGGATAACTCAACTGCCAAGCACACCCTCTACAAAGGCACTC
>CBVK0102740325.1:5503-15811 GCA_900067695.1 Picea abies
GATAAAAGAATTAATGGGAATGGATAAGGGTAATTAAATGTAGGGATAAGGAATTTAATGGAAGGAGGAGTGTCGGTGAAGGGGGGGATAAGGAAGGAAGGAAGGAGTTGGAGGAGGGGGATTCTACGGGGGACTGTTTTCTTGCTATGGGCAGAGAGCCGAGAGGGGCTGTGAGATTGGTGCGCTCAGATTGAGGCACAGATTTTTCTGGTTGTGACATATTGATCAGGCAGGCACCGAGTTGCTAGAGGTTTTGGGCACGGAGGGCCAGGATATCCGTAGATATCCTGGAGCTAGGTCGTTTTCCTAGTTGGCAGGGTGGACAATAGTTTTGGGCAATTATTTTTCTGTGTTTGCAACAGGACTGGACTGTGTAGCAGGTAGCAGGAGAGCAACAGCAAGGCAGCTGGCAACGGAAATTAGCATCAGAACTAGGTAACCTGTTAAATTATGCATTTATTTTATTCTTCTATGAAGTCGTTAGTCTTTGATGAATCTAAATTACTGAAGTCGCTGGTATGAATATCAATATTATGCTAAATAGATATTGTCTTAGTAAAGAAATAAATTTCTTATGAGGATAACGATGTTTATATATATATGGGCATTACATTTGGTATCAGAGCGTCTTAGTTTGAAATCTGGGCCTAAGGGCCAAAACCCCGAGTGTTAACTCCAGCCACGCTTAAACTATAAACAAAACATGTTCAGTTTGACCCAATATGACTGATACAGTATCCGAAAATATACAGGTAGTATCCCTACATTACCCAAGCAAATAATCTCATATATCACAAGAAATAGCTTTAGGAAGTACCCTTTAACTGGATCATAAATGAACAATACAATCTTAGTCCGAATATCTGAAGGAACACCCTTTTAAAAATAGCAGCAGCGAACCAGATAGTTCGAAGGATCACTTCCCACAAAATGGCCACCCTTAAAGCAGCCTGAATAAAGCTATTAAGCACAAAACAAAGATGATAACTTAATTATATTTGAGAAATACTTGTCAATGAAGTTTTGGGTAAGATAGACACCTGAAATCGATGAAAATGTCAAAGGGAAGCTTCTATTGAAGGTTTGAAGTTGGAAAATTTAATGATTGCACGAGTTATACTATATAAAATGAAAAAAGGACATTTGTAGGACCTTAAAAAGGCCTACTTCATCTCGAACTTACCTAAAGGAGGAACTGTGAATGCAAAGCAGGAAAAAGAAATTTAGAAGACTTGTACCACATGGGAACAGTGTAAACTAGTTGCGTGTACTAGCCTCAGTGAAATTTTAAAATAATGAAGAATCTCAGGAACTATAGACCCGTACAAATTTTAACCTTGCCAAGAAAGAAATTTTAACACTACATAATGTTTTATGCAATTAATCGATTATCCTGAAGGAGAGCTATCTATTACGTGGGAGAACGGATCTGAGCCATCAGATCTCGGGTGAAATCCCGTCAGCCATTAGATCTCGAGAAGTTACGCAGGGTTTAAGTCCTAGTGTGCAGAGGAGGAGCCCTGGAAGAGTCATCGGGATATCAAGTTCATTGGGGTTTTGTTAAGCCAGAGCATCGAGACCTAGTGGTTCTCAAAATCTCGAGAATGGATCCCAACTGTTGATCTCGGCAGGGACACGCGTCAGCATTCTGGGAGGTATCGGGATTTTACCCATTGGGAATTTCAGGGGTGTATAACCATTGCATCGATGAATTGCGAAACACAATTTCTCGATACAATCTGAGCCATCCGTCTGTGGGACAGGTGGCAACCATCGAGAACCATCGACGTTTGGCCCCATCGGAAAATCGAGAATTCCGAAGACATAGGCACATTGGCATCGAAAACCCCGAAACAACGAGAAGCGATCAGGACTGTTCGTTCTTGGGATGGGTGGAAGTGATCGGAGCCATCAGGAAAAGTCCCGACAAGAGGTCGTCCATCGGGCCATCGTGAATCAGGAAATCGCGGATCTCGTGGACAAATTATCCATGCAATATGAAATCGTGAAACGCAATTTCTCGACAAGATCTGAGTCGTTCATTTCGAGGACGCGCGTCAGAGGATCCCGAGGAGTCGAGGTTCGGCGTATCAAATTTTCCGGAGGCAAGAAACTCTTGCAGCTCAAAGTTGCGATTCGCGATATCCCGACGGAGGAGTCGTGTGGGCCACAGCGGGAGATGGTGGAAGATAGGTGTCAAAGGACCAGGTGTTGAAGCTGCGAGAAGAGATCACAGTCATGGATCTCAGACAGGACACGTGTCAAGGATCCAGGAAGAGTCAGAGAATCAAGAAATCGACATTCTTAAGGCCGAAGGAAAGAGGACATTGAAAGTCCCGAAATACCGACATAATCAGGGTCGTCCGTTGAAGGGATGCATGGAAATCATCTAGCGCCATAGGCGAAAGCTTCACAGGAGGGCTTCATCGGGAATCGGGATATCGAGAGTCCCGGGAACATAGCAACAAGAGTTGTGAAATCGCAAAAAGCGATTTCCCGATAAGCCAAGGGACAATGGGGCCCACGGAAGGGTCAATGGTGGACAGGTGGCATCGAGTATCGGGATATCGTGAGTTTCATGGACAAGGTGTCCATGCACTATGAAATCGCGAACCCCGAAAGCCCGACGTAATTAACCTAACTCTTAACCCTTAATTAAAGGCATTAATTAATGAATGTTTAAAATAGGACTTAATCACATCGCGAAATCGGGATATCGGGGTTTTCAAGGACATAGAACGATCGCATGTTGGAGTTGTGATCCGCGATATCTCGACAGGAGTTTTGAACCGTCCATCGGTGAGGACGCGTGGCGAAAGATCCCAAAAAGTTGGAGTTCGAGATATCGGAGTTTCCGGAGTCATGAAACTCTTGCAAAATGGAATCGCGATCCACGATTTCCCGATACGATCAGAGCCGTTCGATTTGAGGGATGCATGTCCGAGGATCTAAAAGAGTCGAGGTTCGACATTTCGGGGTTTCTGCATACAAAGAAATTGTTGCATTGGAAGTCGTGAAACCTCGAATCCCGACATAGAGTATGACAGTGGTCTCATGGGAAAGGGTCGTATGGGCCCAGAACATAGCCAGGAGGGGCTAAAGTCCGAAGAGGTGCATCAGGATATTAGGAATCCCGTAGGCACGGGATTCATGCAAATCGATAGTGCGATATCCAAAATCCCGATAAAGGATAAGACTGCGGTCACAAGGTGAAGTCGTGTGGATCACGAGCATAGCTTAAGGGGCTAATGTGCTAGGAGCATATTAGGGATCGAAAAATCGCGAGTCCTAAGGACTTGTGAGGTTCGAAATTTGGAACCCCGAAACTCCGATGAAGGATAGGGCCAGGGTGACATGGAACGACGGTCATATGAGGGGGATTTCTAGCCTGTAGGGCTAACACATAAAGTGTCGTATCGGAGAATCGGTAATCGGGAGTCTGTGAGGACAGAGGTTCGTGACAGCGAAAGTCGCGAAAACCCGAATCCCGACAGGGAATAGGACTACGGTCACATAGGACAGGGTCACATGGACCAAAGCATAGCCAAGGGAGGGCTAAATCTAGAAGGGAGCGCATCGGCATATCGGAGATCAAGAATCCGTAAGGACAGGAAACTCTTGGTATCGGGCATAAGGAAACCCTGAAACCCAAAATTTATGTGGGGAAATTCACAGTTAGAGGCAAAGGGACGTGAGCAATACAGAAGACAATGTATATGAATCTAACTACATGCATATGCACCGACAAATAATTTTCTAAATATAAATGAATAAATTGAAAGCAAAATACCAAAAATCCATACAGAGCTGGAATTACAAGCAAATCATTTTGTTTCAAAAGAGGAAATCACCATTCATTACCACAGCGTAAGGAAGGATGGTGCAATTGCTTAATTCGAATAACCCCGCGTTCTTCATGGAGGTGTTGGAACTGTGCACAACATGTGGAAGGAATCGTACCCCTTACCATAGTTGAGGGCGAGCTCCGAAAAGTGTACAGACAGGAGGATTGGTTCCCAACATCTCAAGGAGACTGGGCTCCAGGTCCTGGATCTTGCCAGTGGCAACAACAATATACTCTGTTTCTGCAAAACGAACGGGAGCATACCCAGTAATAACCAACGCAAGCGAAGTGATAAGAACAATGGCAAGGATGTGAGCCATGGCAAGAGAGATTCTGGAAACCTCTGAGTAGAGAAGAGGCAGATCTGTGGTGGACAAATACTGATGCGAGGAAAGTCCCGACGGATGAGAAAGTGAGACAGAGGAAGGACGTGTGGGGAGTCGAAAGGCTGACAGGTGTAGAATTTGGGGGTTAGATACGAGGGAGCTTGAGAAAGCCAGATGAGCACGTGGAACCCATGCATGCCTGAACCCTTGGGTATACGTTCAATTATTTTATACATATATAATATAAAGCGTTAAAAATAATTTAAAATAAATTAAATAATTTAGTATAAATGATATATATATAAATAAGGTCAAATTAGTTTAAATTTAAAGTAAAGATAATTTGAGTTAAATTAGTGTAATAATAATTTTAAATTAATTATTTTATTAAGTGTAAGGTTAATCTACCTTAAAGTTCGATGTCAACCAAGCTTAGACGCTTCATCCTAACCCAAAACGAGCCAATTCCCCTGATGGAGTAATGTCTGTTTACAGAAAAGTAAAGAAAACTTACGCCTAACCCTGTTTCTAAGTTTAAGTAGCACCAATTTGAGACATCCTGGAACTCACCCTGATAACTTTGGGGTGATGCAGGTTAAGTCATACAAGATGGTCAGGACTCGAAGGGGTCGAGGTCGGGCAGCATCGTCACGGGCACCACCGACGCCACCCAAACCATCGACACCACCGACACCACAAGCACCACCACCACCATCGCCCGAACTAGCCCTCATACTGCACTCATTGGAAGCCATTAACGAGACTTTATAGGGGCGCCAACTAGCAGAGACTGAAGTGGAACCCCCACCATTTGGAATGGGTAATCCAGAAGCATCAAGGAACTCAAGCGGAGAATTTCCACCTGAAGACATCACGCAAGAGTTGCAGAAGATCAAACTTCTGTAGTTTGTTGGAGGTCGCACCAGTGAACACGCGGAAGCATGGTTGGAAGGCATGACAAGGTGTTTTTCCTTAAGAGACTATGCGTCCAATTCTAAGGCCAAGATTGCAATTTTCCAGTTAAGATATAGAGCCTTGAACTGGTGGGGCAACTTGGAAAGACAACTACACCTTACCCCAGACACAGTATCTTGGGAACTTTTCGAGGAGAGGTTGCGAAGGAAGTATCTACCAGCATACTACGAGGAACAACAAGTAGGGGAATTTCATGCCTTAGTACAAGGAAATAGGATTGTAGAAGAATATGAGATCAGGTTTATGGAACTGGTCAAGTATGTTTTGTATATGGACAATGACCAGCGACAGGTAGAACGCTTCGTTTATGGATTGAACCCAAAGATAAGAGCTATGGTGCGGATGTGCAAACCGTCTTCAGTAGCGGAGGCGGTAGAAAATGCGCGTTACATAGAAGAACACATGAACTTAACAAGGGGTACAAGGTCAGCATTTCCACATCACCCTGGATTCGTAGGAAAGACCCCAAGGACATTTCCTAGGGGAGGGGGTTCAAGGCCACCACCTTATGGTAACAGAGTCGTGCCAAGGACAGTAGCTGCAGGGATTTCAATGGCAACTATTGCAGCATCTCGTTCATCGCCAACGGTGCAAACAGGTCCACGACCATCTCGGGGAACAGCTAGTAGGGGCAGGGGTTCCCGGGGAAGGAACTCATTTAGGAATCAATCACCTAATAGTGCACCGGTTCAATCTCGTATTGCCTGTTGGAGATGTGAAGGACCCCATTACGAATGGGACTGTCCAGAGTTACAATCATGGTTTGTGCATCGAGAAGGAAAGGCCCCAATGGGGAGGTAAAGTAGAAACCACTATATTTACGCAGCGGTTAATAACTGCCAGGCTGAACATCAATCCACCGTGGTGGAGTCATCAGGTACGCTAAATCATATTAATGTTAAGATTTTGTTTGATTCTAGTGCGACAGATAGTTTCATTTCACCATATGCATTAGAAAAGAGTGGGCTGGTAGCCTCTGAGCACGATGACTTTAAACAAGTCGAGATGGCTTTGGGGGAAAAACAAGTTGTAGGACCTAGTGTCGATAATTGTATAGTAGATTTAGGAGTGTGCACTACCAGGTTGAAGGTATACGTCACTGCTCTTGGAGCGTATGACCAAATCATTGGAATGGATTGATTAGCAGCTCATCGAGATTTGGTAGATTGTTTCGCAAAGAAGGTGCTTTGTATTGATGATGAAGGAAGACCAGTAGAGATCCAAGGTGTACAGAGAAAAGTATCATTACGCTTTATATCAACTATGAAGGTCAAGCGATGCTTGAGACGAGGGTGTCGAATTTATGTAGTGGAAGCAGTGAGTGAAAGGAAAGGACCCTCATTAGATCAGTACCCGGTTTTGTCAGAATTTCAAGATGTTTTTTTGAACGAGTTACCAAGGTTACCTCCTGAGAGGGAGCTTGATTTTACTATAGAGCTAAAACCTGGTGTAGAACCAATATCCAAGACTCCGTATCGGATGACGTCGTCGGAACTTTGTGAATTGCAAATGTAGTTGAAGGAGTTACTGCACTTAGGGCTAGTAAGGCCCAGTGTCTCACCTTGGGGCGCACCGGTAATTTTTGTAAAGAAGAAGGATGGATCCTTATGACTGTGTATAGACTACAGGGACTTGAACCATGCTACAGTGAAAAATAGGTACCCAATGCCGCAAATAGATGACCTCTTCGATCAGATGAAAGGAGCAACGGTATTCTCAAAGATCAATTTGTGATCTGGGTATCATCAGTTAAGGATTAAGGAAGGTGATATCCCAAAAACTACCTTTCGAACTTGGTTTGGACATTACGAGTTTGTTGTAGTACCTTTCGGATTGACCAATGCGCCATCAGTATTCATGAGCCTCATGAACGACGTATTTCGGAAATACTTAGAATGTTTTGTACAAGTCTTTCTGGATGACATTCTCATCTATTCCAGGAATGAAAGAGAAAATGAGGAACATTTGTGAATAGTGTTGTCTTGCCTTAGGGAGAACAAATTGTATGGGAAGTTGTCGAAGTGTTCCTTCTTCCAGAAAGAGATCCACTATTTAGGTCATATCATTTCAGGCAAAGGAATCTCGGTGGACCTAGAAAAGGTAAAGGCCATTATGGAATGGCCAGTGCCGAAAAATGCACATGAGGTAAGAAGCTTCATGGGGATAGCGGGTTATTACTGGAGATTTGTGGAAGGATTCTCAAAAATAGCGAAACCCATCACCACCCTGCAATGCAAAGGGGTCAGGTATGAATGGAAAAAAGAATGTGATAGTGCATTCATTGAGCTTAAGAAGTTACTAACTAGTGCGCCAATTCTACGAGTGCCAGATATGGAAAAGGACTTCATGGTCTACACAGATTCCTCGAAAAAAGGGTTGAGGCCCGTGCTAATGCAGGATGGAGGAGTGATAGCTTATGCATCAAGAAAGTTGAAGAAACACGAAGATTTATACGCGACTCATGATTTAGAGTTAGCAGTCGTAATGCTAGCTCTGAAACTTTGGAGGCACTATCTTGTGGGGCGAAATTTTGAACTCAAAATGGACCATCAAAGTTTAAAACATCTCTTCACTCAAAGAGATATGAATGCCAGGAAAAGGCGATGGAGTGAGTTTATGAGTGAGTATGATTTTGGTATTTCGTACATAAATGGAAAGGAAAATGTGGTCGTAGATGCCTTGAGTAGGAGACCACGTATCTTCTCCTTGGTACCCTTAAAGGTCATTTTGAGGGAACATGTGTTGACACAACTACTAGGAGACAGTTGGTATTTAAAGGTTACTTCAAACCTCCAGAGCGGGAGGCAGATAGACCCAAAGTATGAAGGATATAATCTGGAAACAGATGGATTATTAAGATATCGAGGAAGGATGTACATCCCAGAGAATGGGGACATTCAAAGCATCATACTGAAGGAAGCCCATAGAGCACTTTATTGCGCACATCCGGGTGTGAAGAATATGTACGCAGAGGTGAAGAAACTCTTCTTTTGGGTAGGCATGAAGCGCGATGTAGTCCATTTTGTCGCCAGATGCCTAGAATGTCAACAAGTGAAGGCAGACCACCATCACCCGGCAGGACTCCTACAACCACATGATGTTCCTATGTCCAAATGGGAAGTCATTTCTATGGATTTTGTTGTGGGGTTGCCGCTCACATATCATAGACACAATGCCATTCTTGTGATAGTGAATAAGTTAACCAAGAGTGCTCATTTTATTCTGGTTAGAGACACTTACGATGTCACTGATGTGGCACGAGTGTTCATAAGCGAGGTTATCCGTTTGCACGGGATACCAAAGAAGATCATTTCAGATAGGGACTCCAGGTTCACTTCTAGATTTTGGACAAGTTTACAGTCAGCGTTGGGGACTCAGTTGAACTTAAGCACAACTTATCATCCTAAAACAGATGGGCAAACTGAAAGAGTAAATCAAGTCATGGAAGACATTCATAGGATGCATGTGATGGATAATCAAACTCAGTGGGAGAAGTACCTACCTTTGGTAGAGTTTTCCTACAATAACAGTTATCATAGTTCCATCAGAATGCCACCATACGAAGCTTTGTATGAAAGGCCATGCAGAACACAATTGAGTTGGGATAGACTAGAGGAACAAATCACAGTTGGTCCATAATTGATTCAGGAAATGGAGGAACAGGTGATTCAGATCAGGCAGAGGCTAAAGGAAGCACATGATAGACAGAAAAGTTCTGCAGATGCATACAAGACCGACCGAAGTTATGAAATGGGGGACCAATTTTTCATTCGTATCAGGCCTAATAAGAGTACCATACGGTTCGGGAAGGGGAAAAAGTTGTCACCTTAGTTTATAGGTCCATTTAAGGTCCAAGAGAAAATTGGACCCGTTGCCTATCGTCTCGTACTGCCACCCCACTTGCATAAAACTCATAATGTATTTCATGTATCTGTTTTACGTCATTATGTTGTTGATGAATCACATAAACTAAATTGGAAAGAATTGCAGGTATCAGACGTGGGAACCCTCACGGTAGAACCGTTACGCATATTGGACCGTAGAGTCCGACAGCTCAGAAACCATCTAGTAGATCAAGTTAAGGTCCAGTGGGACATGTATAGTCCAGGATCTACTACTTGGGAGGACGGCGAGGCACTACGGCGAGACTATCCCTCACTATTTTGACCACTTCGAGAATAAGTTTCTCGAAGGTGGGGTGTATGTAACACCAACTTTTGACTTAGACAGCCAGGACTACCTGAGGCCTATACACTTTATTTCCTGGTCACAGTAAAACTATTAAGTGATACACATAAACTTTAAACATATGAATTGTAATGAATGATTAAGTGTTGTTGATGATAGTGCATGTAATGTGATCTATTATGTTTATGTAAATTTTACAAATGTTTAAAAGTTATTGATGATGATCTATATAATGTGACATATTGTGAGAAAGTGAAATTGTTGAATGTTTAAATACTATTAAAATGATGTTGGATACGATGAAATCTATTTTGGGTAAATGATAATCTTGTGAATGGGTGACAAGTATGAATTATGGGATATTGTGAAAACTAATTCTAATGAGAAAGACTTGATGTAAATGTATCGATACGGAGATACCAAATTGAAATGATGATAGTATGCCATTATATGATGATAATGCATAGAAATGCATGAGTTTGTGTTACAGACTAATCTGCAGGTTATGGGCTATGAAATAGCCAAGGGATAGTGATGATGAAAGTGTATATCAGGACCACTGACCGAGAAACATTATGGTATGAATATTGTATATGGAAATTATATTGATTTGAATGCATTGCTATGATACATGGACTATTGCATGATTTTGGTACTAACACTGCCCAAAACCAAATAAACGATGACAAAATCTCTAGCAACACGATGCCACTGTATATTCCATTGTAGGGTGTTGAATCTTGTTCGGTTAGGAGGGGTGGAGGCATTTCCCATCGTGTATCCTCCATTGTAGGGTGGGCCATCGTAGGGGTGAACCCTAGATATGATTAGGAGGGGTGGAGGCATTTCCCACCGTGTATCCTCCGAAACCTGAAGTCATGGGAGAACGGTGCTAGTCACGCTTCCCAGGTCGTGTGATGATGATTGTCAGTTGCCTGCTAGGGAAGCTTGGTCGAGATAGCGACACTTCCACTT
>CBVK0102740329.1:201-12455 GCA_900067695.1 Picea abies
CACAATCCCAACAATCCAGCAGAACGAACAATTCTCCTCACCAGTGAGGAAGAAATTCTTTTGCAAAATCGCAATCGTCAGTACCCTGCATCAGCTGAGTCCACTCCTACATATACAAACACAAACCCTACACCGACGGGACCTCCATTGGTGATCCCTCGCCCATCCACCAAACCGCCATTACGCATCCCTCGCATCCCATTGCGCAGGAATGTCCACAACCCACAGGCTAGGGCAGCTCATAGTTACAGTTTGGTAGATGACTTAGCTCAATCCCCGGCTGCCATGTCAGTTTTGGAAGTTCTCCAAACTTGCCCAACACAACGGAAATCACTAATTTCCGCAATGGGGGCAGTCGACCCTGCAGATACTCGAATGATCACCTTCGACCTTGATAACTGTGAACCACGTCTTCCCGCCGCAGTTGCGATTCAAATCCCCGTCAAAATACAGAACATCACCATCCATCGGTGTATCATCGATGAAGGGGCATCTACCTGCATCATGTCAAAAACCGTCTGGAAAAAACTTGGTTCCCCGGACCTCTTACCTACGGCTATCACATTACGAGCCTATGACGGAAGACCATCATCCCCTGAAGGGCTCTTCCAAAATGTCCCTGTTGAACTCGGGGGAAAAACCATTCTCATTGACATTGAAGTTATGGACGCTCAACTCGATTACAATATCTTGTTAGGCCATACCTACATGTATGCTATGAAGGCAGTAGCATCATCCATCTTTAGGACAATCATGTTCCCTCACAACGGAAAGATTGTGACCATCGACCAAGTCTCACATTACGAGCCTAACCCATCTGCCAATCTTGATAGCATTCTCCCTCTCATTCATACAAACCAAGACGTATATCCACTCGTCAAGATAGGTCCTAGAATTTTTAAAGATCCATCCTTGTTAGGGACGTACCATGGAGCACCACCACTCCTTCCCCCTAGCCAAGTATGTGTCGTTTCCTCTAAAGAAACTCTCCAAGAGGATACTCATCCTCCTCAGGAGGCTTCAGTCATCCCTGACGTCTCACAAGTTGCAGCACCACTCCCACATGAGCCTTCTGCAAACTCATCGACTCCCATAGTCCACGAATCCACACCTCCTCAAGGGCCTAATCCCCTTTGGGAGATAGTTCCCCGACCCCTCACTCAAATTCCCTTCTTTTACCCACCCCCCGGGGTAGAAGCTTTCCAGGTAGCCGCAACGCTCACACTTCCCAACATGGTATTAGCAATCCCAGTGTGGTACTTACATCCACCTGAGATGGTCCCTCGACCACAGGCAGGACTCCCCATGACGATTCCTGTCCTCACCCCCACTACCCTCAACACCCCCATACTCCCTACCCCCCCTGCTACCACTGGGGGCAAGAGAAAGACAAAGGAGCCCACAGCTCCACTTCCTCCGCGCATCTCACCACCATGCGCATTGTGTGACAAAGCGGGCCACCAAACCAACAAATGCCCATCATTACCGGAATTACGAAATTTGATTCCTCCCAACCCTACCCCCACACCACCCATTACTACTGTTACTACTCAACCTTCTAGTAGTAAAGGGTTGAAGACCAAATTCGCGTGTGCCATTTGTTCGGAGTATGGCCATTACACCCATCATTGTCCATCACTGCCTCGTTTTCGGCAGGCATTAGACATCGTCAGCCACGACTTTCAGAACAACCCATGCCCTGCTGCATCACCCACAACACCTATTACTGACATTCGCTATGTCACTACTTCCGTCAATGAACGCATGAGATGCCCTTGCTCTCTTTGCAATTCACTGGCTCATTTTACATACCAATGCCCGATGATCATCGCATATCGGCGCCGTTAGTTAGCCCTGCGACACCAACCCGCAGCAGAGATAATTGACCTTACTTCATCACTGGCGGATTTTCACGTCATTTCCCCGAACCCGAGGCCCTCCCAACACCTCCATGGTTCTTAGATGACGTATCCGAGGACTTACCCCGTAATCCACCTAACTCCCCTGCCCATTCTTCTACGGAGACCCTACACCCAACCACCACGGGAACTCCTCAGTCCTTCAATATCTGGTTTATGTTGAGTGAACCCTCACCCTCTTCCAGCATTACCCTCTCTATTCCTTCAGCAGGGGGCAACCACACTGTCACTGAGACCACTCCTCATGACCCATTATATTCCCGTCGTTTCCAATGCGACGAAGAAATATTGGATAGCTACAACGCCCAGACTCTCCCTGGGACGCACTACATCATCATGCACTCTTCCTTCCGCAGGAAGCCCTCATGCCTCCTCACCACAATCCCATTTTCGCGGTCAAAACCAAAGACTTTATCCCCTTAGGAACGGTCGATTGGTTCAATAACCCCATTCCTGCACCTGACGCTTTCGAAGAAGGTAACTTGGCTAACATTTCCCCCACCATCAAAATCGACATTTCCATTAAATAGGAAACCGTCGAAGAGATCATCATTGGAGCAGCTTGTACTCCTGAGAAAATCACTGCATACAGAGCCCTCTTCCATGAATTTAGGGATATCTTCACCTGGTCATACACAGAAATTCTTGGCCTAGACCCATCTATTGTCGAACATCGCATCGACACCTGGCCGGACATCACACCCGTTCGTCAGAAACAACGACCGCTACACCCAGCCAAGGCTTCGGCCATCAAAGCCGAAATTGACAAATTACGTACGATCGAATTTATTTATCCTATCGCTTACACTTCGTGGGTTTCCAACCCTGTACCCGTCGACAAAAAACAAGGCACCATTCGCGTTTGCACTGACTTTCGCGATCTCAACAACGCTTGTCCAAAAGACAATTTCCCAACACCATTTATCGATCAAATTATCGACGACTGCGCCGGCCACGAGGCTCTTTCCTTTATGGACAGATTTTCTGGCTATAACCAAATTCAAATCCACCTAGCCGATCAATATAAAATCGCATTCATTACCCCATGGGGTACATTTGCATATCGCGTCATGCCTTTCGGCCTTAAAAACGCCGACGCCACTTTTCAGCGGGCTATGACATACATATTTCATGATTTGGCTGCCATCATCCTAGCCTACTTAGATGATCTCACTGCTCACTCCAAAAAGTGTACCCAACACGTCGAAGATTTGCAAATCATATTCCAACGGTGCCGTCAATACAACATCCGCTTGAATCCTCTCAAGTGTGTGTTCTGCGTCACCGCCGGGCGCCTCCTCGGTTTCATCGTTTCCCAAAACGGTATTACCGTGGACCCCCTCAAAGTCCAAGCCATCACTGAAATTCCACCCCCTTGGAATTTACGACAGCTACAAAGCCTATAGGGCAAAGCTAACTTTCTCAGGCGCTTTGTTCCTGATTACGCCACACGCGCACATGGTTTCCTTCGCTTACTGCGTCACGACATCCCTTTTCATTGGGACGATTATGCCCAACAGTCGTTTGACGACCTCAAAACAACACTTTCAAATACACCTTTGATTAGTGCACCTGATTACAATCGCGACTACATCCTCTACGTATCAGCATCAGCTGTATCAGTAGCCGGCGTCCTCGTCCAGCTCGGAGATGACAATCGTGAACACGTCATTTACTACGTCAGTAAAAATCTTTCAGGACCACCCCTGAAATACAAACACGAAGAGAAACTTGCTCTTGCAGTTGTCCTCGCAGTCCAGAAACTGCGCCATTATATTCTGCTTCGCACTACCAAGGTCGTCGCAGATTCCAACCCTATGCAATATTTGCTTAGCCGTCACCACGTTAATGGAAAATTCACTCGTTGGATCATTATCCTTCAGGAATACGACCTCGAGTTCTCAACACCCAAGAGTAAGAAGGCCCTCGTTCTCGCAGAACTTGTCACAGACCTTCCTTCCGACATACCTAGTACCCCCGTCAATACTGACTTTCCGGACGAACATCTCTTTTACATCGCTTCTGATGATCCTTGGTATGGAAACCTCCTCGTCTACCTGCGAACTCAGAAGTTCGGTCAACATCTATCACAAGATGATCGTCGGCGCATTCGCCATCAAGCCCCCCGCTATCTCCTCATCGTCGACATCCTATATAGGCGCGGCATCGACACCATTCTGCATCGTTGCCTGACTATTGACGAGGCCGACAGAGTCTTAAACGACTGTCACAGTGGCACTTGTGGGGGCCATCTTTCGGGCATCGCCACAGCTCAGAAGATCATCCGGGCTGGTTATTTTTGGCCTACCCTGTTTCATGATTGCATTCACGCCGTGAAACGTTGTGAGCAATGTCAGCTCTACGCCAACAAAGCCCGCGCTCCCCCCGCTCTTCTTCACCCTGTCATTACCGCATGCCCCTTTTGTAAATGGGGCATTGACTTTATGACTTGTAATCCCCCCTCCAGCAATGGTCACAAATATATTGTTGTCGCTGTTGATTACTTCACCAAATGGGCGGAAGCCATGCCCACCTTCAACAATACTGCTGACACTGCAACGCGTTTTTTCTTCAACCACGTCATATCACGTTTTGGCGTACCACTCCAACTCGTTTCCGACCATGGGAAACATTTTGAGAATTAGATCTTCGTCGAACTCTCATCTCGGTTGGGCTTCTCTCACGAGTTTGCCTCACCATACTACCCTCAGTCAAATGGACAGGTCGAGGCAGTCAACAAAGTCCTCAAGACCATGTTACAACGCACGGTAAATAAACATAAAACCAACTGGCATCATATGTTATTTTCCGCGCTATGGGCTTATCGAACGGCGGTGAATACTGCCACGGGTTTCACGCCATTTCACTTAGTCCATGGGGTCGAGGCAACTCTTCCCATCGAGTGCGAAATCCCCACCCTCCGCACCGCCATTGAGCTTTTACCTGACACTGCTCCACTAGAGCAGCGCTTGCTGAACTTGGAGTCTCTGGATGAGGATCGTCGATCCTCATTATAGAACAACGAGGCAGCTAAAAAACGATCCAAAGCTACCTTCGATCGCCATGTCAACCTTCGATCATTTCGCAAAGGCGACCTTGTCCTAGCTTATGATATCGCCCATGATACCTTTGGCCACGACAAATTTGAGTCACTATGGCATGGCCCTTACATCATACAACACTACCTCACCAAAGGCGCATACATCTTGGCCTCCCCCGAAGGCCTCACACTCAAAGAACCCGTCAATGGGTTATACCTCAAGAAATTTTATGCTTAGAAGTAGTCATGCTACTTTAGGTTACTTTTTCTTGTTTAGTGTTTTTAATCTTTTTTCCCTACCTCCTACATCTAAACTATCCGTTGTGCTATTGACAGATGACTCCTCCACCAGCTTACCACATTGGTTATGCCGATGGTGCCAGCCGTTGGACACAAAATCTCGCTTCGGCTGCTTGGGCTCTCTACACCCCTTCACATGAACTGCTACATTCCAGCGGCATCTGTTTAGGGCCAGCAACCAATAACCAAGCTGAATACACTGCTGTCATCGGCCTCTTGACCGACGCCCAGCATCATCATATTCGTAACCTTAGCATTTTTCTCGACTCTCAGCTCGTCGTTCTCCAGCTCAACAATGTGTATCGTGTACGCGATCCGTGTCTCTTTCGCAAATACCTGCAGGTTAGATTATTATCCCGACATTTTGATTCCATTACATTTACACATATCCCAAGAGAATTGAATCAAACAACAGATAACATAGCTAACATGGTGCTAGACTGGCATATATCACATCAAACTACACATACATGACCATCTCATACATCCTGTCACAACATATAGATAGCATCAATATCATCAACATAAAAAAAAAACAACACATGTACAACACATTTGGATCTCAAAAAACAGGTATACTCATATATATATACGTGGGCCTCTCAGGCCATCCAAATGTTTATATACACAACAATACATCGGCCCGCAGGACCGTGCCACATCACGGTACAAAACTCGGCTCACCAGCCTAATCAAAAATAGTATACAACATACATGATACAATCAGGGGGCCTCTAAGGCACCCCCCGCTGCCCCTCCCTCAGGAGGCAGTGGTGGCCCACCTCCACCTGCCCCAGGCAGTGGTGGTGGAGCATCTGCAGGACCACCCTGCCCAGGCGGCAGGCGTCCACTGGTCATAGCAGCCAGCACATCTGCTCGCCTCATGATCGACTGCCAGGGTGGCAGTAGCCCGATGCACTGCTCCAGGAACTCCTCATCGTGGATATGGGTCCACATGCCCTTAGGCACGTCTCAGAAAACTGTCTCGAAACGACGGACTAGATCCACATCATCTCCGACTGCCGCCGGGGGAGCATGATATGGCCCCACACCAGGGTCATCCCAGCGGCGCCTCTGCGCCGGTCTCTCAGCCCCTGCTGGTCCCTCAGCAGCCTCATCCCTCGGATGCCTCCCAGCACGCGGTGGTCTATCTTGCTCTGGCTGCGCTGGTGCTCTAAAGACCTCCACCTCCCGCCCGCGAGGTGCCACATCTGCACAAACACCAAACAAGCAACAAACAATGATATCAATGTCTATACATCAAAACATATGCACTCATATATCAACAGCATAATTCACAAAACACAAACACATCACATACCTCTGTGATCGAACGCCTCCCCAGGAGGCAGTACCATATCAGGGTCCCTTCGGAAGTCCACCCCCGCATAAGGAAACCGGAGTATGAACTGCGGCGTCTATCGCCATATCTGCGCGACCTCCTCGGAAAAGTAGTGACCCCCTTCGCCACCACCGTGGCGAACCAAAATCTCAGACCACCGCCTCAACCGTGGGTGTCGTACAGCTGGTACCTCCAGCACCACTCTCGGCCGCAATGTCGGCACCCTCTCCAAGAAAAAGGCCACCAAAATGGAGCCAAAAGCAAACTCCCCCCTGCCTACAGACCAACAACGGTCCAACTGTGCAACCATCCGCGAATGGAGAGCCAACCCCTAGGAAAACCGCTCACGGCCCACCACCACTCTCTCCATCAACATCAACTCCCCACCACTAATCCGGTGGGGCGTGGTAGACCCATAGACCCGCACTATCATCGCCGTTACACAATGATGCAACAGAACATCTAGCGCATTAATGCGCACGGCCGACCCAGTCATGTAGTGCCCGCCCGAGCAGAATCGCCCCGCATACTCCACCAGATCAGTCTCCCTAGGCATCACAGGCGCTGTCAGCAACGGTGTTCCCCGAAAGGGGAGCCCAGTCAAAAAATATATATCCTCCTCAGCAGTAAAAGAGATCTGCTCTCCTCGCACGAGGAAGCAATGCTGCTGAGGGCTCCACATCTCAATCAGAAATTGGAGCAAGTACTCCTGGGCCCGTATCAGTGGGTACTCAAAAAACTTTAGCAACCCACTGGCTGCTAAAGTCGCCCGCACCGCCGGCCTCGCCTCGACCACCTCCTCTCGCAGCGGCTCCCAGTCTCGCTCGCGCCACTGCACATCCATGCTCACTGCTAGCTGCCTGCACACAACCCAGAGACCTATATTAGCTTGGGCACTCATCCCAAACATCAAAGTAAGCTAATTTTTTCACCCAGAACCTTGCCTCAAAGGCGCGGTTTTACCTCCCACAGGCGCGCACCCATGTGCACCTGTTCGCTATACAGGCGCGCATGAGAGCGCGCCTGTTTTTCCCACAGGCGCGCTCAAGAGCGCGCCTGTTCACAATACAGGCACGCTCATAAGCGCGCCTGTTCACATCAGAGGCGCGCTTTAGAGCGCGCCTGTCGCACCCACAGGCGCGCCCTCAAGCGCGCCTGTTCGCCCTACAGGCGCGCACACATGCGCGCGTATTCAGTGAATAAGCGCGCGCTCATGCGTGCCTTTCACTGAGTCGCCCGCGCATGTGGGCCCACCCTCTACCCAAAAACCCCCTAAAACTCCCCTACGACCCCCCGTACCTACCCTGCCCAAAAATTTGAAACCTATAACTATGCAGGATGTTCAGAACACTAACCTGAAATTCGCACGCCGGGAAATGGATGCCTCGTGCTCTCCGAATCGCTCAAACTCCTCTGAATCTGCTCTGGAATCACTATAGCAGCAGGTACAAATGAGGTGGCAATGTGGGCCCTACAACTATATATAGGGTTTTTGCTAACCTTCCACTCATCATTCCGGGAGCCCACGACGTCCATTTTTCGAACCGTCTTCAGCCACGGGATCAGCATCCCGCCACCTACATCATCGCTGTCCCTGGGCCACTTTTCATCCCGGGCCCTTGGGGCGCCCCTTTTTCATATCATGGCCAGGTACGCATGCGCATTGTCACATTTATCTAATACATGTTCATATTTGTTATCCTCTTCAGATATTGTTCACTTTGGGTATTTGGTTGTTCTATGTGCAGGTACTTGATCAGCATCTCTCCACATCACTCCTTCAGGTATATACTCAGCACTGGCATGTAGTCTCTCCCATTGTATTGCATTTACATTCCAGTCACACCCTCTGATATTGACCTTTAGGATATCCATTCCCGTCTCGACATTACTCACACCTCCATTTGCATTCTTTAGGGGTACTGTCACCCGGTAGCATTCTCACCTACATGAGTTGTCCCATTCATAGCACCTATTGGCACTTTTGACACTCATGTTGTTCCTCATCACCCTTTAGGGATGGGAGTCCCAGTAGTCTTTCATCATGTTGCAGATCAACCACATACTTCTTCTCCTCAATTTTGCTGGCTTCCCCACATGGACTCCCAGATCATCGCTTGATGCTTCAGTTCGTTTTGACTGCGCC
This sequence comes from Picea abies, assembly GCA_900067695.1. Lineage (NCBI taxonomy): Eukaryota > Viridiplantae > Streptophyta > Pinopsida > Pinales > Pinaceae > Picea > Picea abies. Next base: position 8,949 of record CBVK0102740329.1, read on the forward strand.
TCCGCAGGATCATGAACCCTCCATTTCCTCCACCATCAGTTTGCCCCTCTGCGAACCCATCTTCATTTCACCTACCTCATACAGAAACTCGCCAATGGGGCCCCCACCCGTCATCAGTTTTCCCAGAAATTCTGCCCTCCCTGGGGCATTCATTCCACACTGGGGCACCCGTTTCTGTATTTTGTACATCTTTCCCACATTTATTTATTATTTCCTGTACAAACACCTTTTATTACCAACCTTTGCTGTTGTCGTCATCGTTGGTGACCTGCTTTTCTTTTGGCCACACGCAACCCATGTCACCCTTGGATTGGAGCAGTACTTATCATTTACCCTCGCCGACATCGTCCATATCTTCAGAGTACCCCGCAGGTCAGTTACCTTTACCCTCTGAATTTGTTCACCTTGTCCCGCCTTTGGCACAACTTAGCCTTGGTCTTGTCGTCCCCCTGACACTCGACCTTGTTACACGGTTACGGCCACTGTCTCTCTCATATATCCTCCAACCAAGGGCAGTCTTGAGTCATCCCACTTTTTGACTTCATCCATGTACCTCTGCCACTTCCTCACCTCAGTAGATTCCACGGAGTACCGTTTTACTTCTAGGAGTCGCATCTCCCTTTTGTCGACATCAACACACTTTTCCAAAAGGGAGACAGTATATTGGTCCTCATTTCCCATTCAATGAGAGATCTCGGACGGCACAGGGGGAAACACCATTACTCCCTGATGTCGTTGACCCCCACCACATTCGACGCCAACACTTTCTCATGTGGCGGTGGGTCTTACTTTGCGACTATTGCAGTTTTTATCATCCATTGTCGAAGACCTCTGCACTTGGTAGGGCCACCACTACCCACATCACTGTCGTTGTTCACTTCCGCGACCATTACCACTGGTTCAGAATATGTTCCTTTGCAGAATTTCCTTCTGCCTTTATCATTCCGCCCCCGAGGGCGCTGCAGTCGTCTACATCAACAATTCAGCCATTTTCTCTTCAGAGTTACATCACACGAGCATGGGGCATGCCCGCCTCGTTTGTACACATTTGTATATTGTTTTCACACCTTGAGGAAGGTCGGATCTACAGGTTCCTTTCTTCTCCAATGGATCGCTCCATACGGTCTCACTCTTTCTCTCCCTTACAACACCATTCTCAGGAAAAGAAATATTGATGAATTTCGGCTATACGTTTGGCTCCTAACCTCATCCATCAGGGGGCATTTGTTATCACTGAAATTTCATCCGCACAGGGCGACAAGAACTCCGCATCGTCAGCACAGAAAAAAAGTCATTCATGGCACAAGGTTAATTCCACAGCACAGCAAAAGGGTCAAAACTATACAAAATGGACCAAAAATTAAAAGGTGTTTGGCACCCACTAAGCGCGAGCGCGCGCGCGCAATATCTTCGTAACTGAAGCGCATATGCGCGGCTGTTGGATGCAAAACCCGCGTGCTTTCCAAACAACACATTTATGAAACTGGTCGGCCTCCCAACCACTAATGGATCGGCTCCCAAGTCGATTTGACACCAAATCTGAGCTCAATCTGCATGGGGAGGCTGGTCAAAGACCTAATTGTGCCCTAAAGAGCCCCTTTTCACATTCAAAAGAGGTTGCATAATAACCCAATGCTTGGCTATAAAAAGCCATGAATGACCACCATTTTGTCAAGGAATTCTTCATATTGTTATGCTGCTGAGATTGCTAGAGACCCCTTCTTTGGTAATACACATTGTAAGCTGCATTTCATAAGCTATTCACCCCTCACTTGAGTGAATAAGCTTGGAGTTCTTTCATCCACATTTCATCTTTTCTTTGTAAGGAGAGCAATCAGTTGAGGGCCTCAAGAGCCTTCNNNAGTCCTCTTTCTCCATTGTGTATCTTTGGATTTCATCTATCAGACCAGCTTATACATTGGTGATATTGGTCCATTGTCATTTGTTTCTATTTTTATTTCTATGCTCATAGTTTCATTTAATTTTTGTTTAATTCTTGTTAATAGCTTAGTTCTTTTCTTTCTAACCTTTTACCATACAATTGTCATGACTAGCAGAGCCCAACTAGGCATGTAAGCACTCACTTTTTGCTCACACATCGACGAAAAGAGTGCAAACAATCATGATGACCAAAATTGTGGATAACAGAATGCCCTCCAAAGTCTGAGATTGGAACTAGTGACAGTCGATAGACTTTGTAATTTGCATATGTGTGTCAAGAACCAAGAGCACATCTAATCAGAAACCTACAAACATCCAAGCATCGAAAGAATATCATGTATACCAATTTCTGAGGTAGGCATTCCCATACTCAGATCATAGACTGATGACATCATAAACAAAGGTCATGGAAACCAATCATACACTGTGGATCCATGCCGTCACAATATAGCATAGCCACCTGAATACACTGTGGATCTATACGAAATTTTTTCAAATCAAGACAACATAGCCACAAAACATACACAGTGGATCTATGTGTCGCAAATTATACATACTCCATCGCAATCTGGATCACTTAAGACAATATCTAGGGTCTTCAATCTCATCGCCCAAAGTACGAATCTAACCATGTGATTACATGTGTTGAAGTCAAACATGGTAGAAACCACTTGATTACTGGCCATTGATGTAACCGTTAACAAGTGCGAGGGAAATCACCATTGATGTCAATGACTCCCAAGGTACTAAAGTACAATCCATTGACTGTGAATAAATGAGTTGATGTCGAACATCCGACAGAATCTTTCGATTAGGGGTCAATGATGTAAACCCACTGTCGAAAGCGAGGAAACTTGCCATTGAGGCATGCAAGCTCCAAGGTACTAAATAATTTCTAAGTCTTGATTCCGGATAATGTGCTGAAGTCAACAGAACAAGACTCGTCACAGGAGGGCCTTAATGTATCCCCCATCAATGACATGAAATGAGTAACAAAGTTTGAAAGTGAAACAGAGCGTGTAGCAATTGGACTTTGGACACAGGGAAGGCCGACACGAAGAGAATGGATAACTGCAGATGGCCGACTCAATATAGGTTTCAAATGGACTTCTCTTGAACATATGAACGACATGACCAATGATTTGGCAACATTGACTCAAAGACGACACATGGAATGACCTTGTAATCAATCGAAAAAGAGATAAATGGATTTCCCAAACTGGCTTCGAATGATGAATAGGGGGTGTCATGTTCAAGAGCGACACTTACTGCCAATCAATACAAAGAAGAAACATATCCCTTTCCCAAATTTCCCCCCACCATTTCTGGCAAGTACCTCTTTATTTTTACGCAAGCTTGAAGAGGATCACATATGCTTGTTGATATAGGCTCATCCTTTGGACGAGTCCCTTGGAGTATTTTCAATGAACCCTAAGAAGGAGTGGTTCGGTCCCATCATGGGTCTGTCAATGTTTGTTTAACGAGTCCAGAGATAGTAAACTTGAAGGTTTTTCAAGATTATAGAGTTTGGAAAAACACTTAAAAGAGAACTCTCTCAGTTCCTTT
>CBVK0102740329.1:12463-34953 GCA_900067695.1 Picea abies
TTCCTTTTTCGTACAGTAGTCCAACGAGACCGAAAAAGGGTTAAACTATCACTTGAAAGATGCATACTTCAAATACTTTATCGAGGGTGAAAATAGCAAGGTCGCTCGACGATCTTTTCATGTTTAGAGAGTCTGAAAAGAGCTTAAAGAGAACTCCAGGGGGGTTCCTTTTTTGTATAACCACAGTGAGCCCGAAACAGTGATAAAATGACGCTCGATCACATTCTTATGTTTTTTACAAGCTCAAGAACGGACAAAAGGCGCTCAAGGTTTTATGTCAAAACCATAGAAAACAATCAAAATCACACCACACCAGGGAAAATTTTGTCCATAATCATCCATGTTTCACACCTGAAAGTCATTTCACTCATTTTCACATTAGTAAATAATTAAAATGAGTAAATAACTAAATTTACCATATCATTTCACATTTTAACCATTGAGTTCGAAAAACCCTCATTTTACCCTCTGCATTCGGTGTCGATTTCTGGGAGCTACGAGTGATCATTTAACAAGTCGTCAGCAACATCCTTGTAAGTTCTTCATTCCTGATCTTTTCATGGTTTAAAAGTTTGATTTTACTGGTTAAAAGTTTTATTTTAAGTAATTTTTTAAACTATACATGCGTGGAGGCATTCTCGCAGGTGGCCCATACGGGACCTGCGAGAATGACTCGTTCTCGCAGGTGGGCCTTAAGCCACCTACGAGCAGTTCGCACTGTGCATAATATGTCACCTACGAATAGCGCATAACTCAATTTTTTTTTGAAACGTTTAGCCAATAGAAAAATTCATTTCATGAATAAGATCATTAATCATCTTTGTATGTTTCTTATGCAAGTAAATAGCCACAAACATGGTGCTCGAGTGGCGAGAACGAGAACATGAGGAGGATAACACAAATGCCGAGAATCACCCTCCCACCATTGCTGCATTAAGAGATTGTGGTCTCTTAAAATACTTCTGTATCCCGGGCATGAGAGCCCAAGTCCGATTGTTGGAGTATCTAGTCCGAATGTGGGATCCGGACCAACAAGTTTTCATTGTAGGAGATCACACATTAGCTATTGACATCAAGGACATATGTTTCTTGACCAGATTATCCAAGCGTGGGTCCTACGTCAGTCTGACTGGCAACAGAGCAGGCGGTTTGAAAATGAGTGAATATTGCAACCAATACTGCGTACCTGAGGTTGAAAGAAAGAAAGGGAAAGTGGCAATATGGGGAGTAACTGACTTGACTCTCCGCACTATTCTCTTCATGATTGCTCGGATAGCTGGAAGTGCCGCTCCCCATATGGCATTGCAGATCTATTTCCAGTACGCCATCGAGTGTACTGAGCCCCGAGTATTTAACTGGGCTGATGCAGTATTGCACAGTATCAAAAAACATCTAACCAAGTGCAGGTGGGCAGACCTGAAACAATTTGGATATGGATCTTTGTTAGTGTCCTTTTTCCTAGAGAGGGTCCCTGTATTTCGTCTACAGGCTGAGTGAAACTTTTTGGGTCCTAGGGATCTGAGGATGTTACGATGGTGTCGGCTCATGGCCCGACATGTGGCAGGACCAATCGTCAAATATGACGATATTTTCTTTGACTGGTTGCAGAACTAGATGCTGATGGTCGACGACTACGCCTATGCCGGGTTGGATTTCCTAGGAGATCCAGACCTAGCACTGCCTGAGGATGTTCATTGGGGAGACCTCGGTAAGAAGTACACAGATTTTGTTTTTTCTTGTTTTTTCTTGTTTTTGAATTTTTAACATATTTAAATTTTTTTGTTTTATAGATTTATCCGAAGACTAACACCAAATGTTTGTTGATAACACAGATGTCAGATCGTATAGACCTGCTGGCACTTCTCCTATCCAGCGACAAGGAGAAGCTGCAGCAGTAGTACCACAGTATGTCGAGGATTACCAGGTCGTGGAGCAGAATTTAGAGGGTCTGACGGTAGACATTCCAGATATGACTCTGGAAGAGATTCCACGACGTGATCAACGTCACACTGTAGGGGTTTCCGCAGCTATGGGTCGACTGCTTCGCAGAGTTGCTAGGGAAGTAGTGTATTACCGTGAACGTCATTCGTGACGTCACTATGTAGAAGCTATAAGCTTCAATTTTTGATATTTTGGTCTTCGGACAAACATTTTGTAAAAACAAACTCTTTTGATCATTATATATATACATACGGCTTCTACCAGTTTACTTTACATTGTGTGCATTTTAATGTGTTTGATTTATAAATGGTTCAAATGTTTGTCCAATACATAATTAGCTAACGCATCTGTTAATGTATTAAGACGTCTAGGAATATGTTGATATTCAATGTGATCAAAATATCGTTCCAAGAGGTGAATTCGCAAATACACTCGTAATAAAGTAGGACTTCGAATAGATTAGACATTACTTAACTGTAGTACTACAAACTACGAGTCAAGTCGCACAACCAAATGACGAATTCTGAGAGAGATAACATCAACCAATAATTCAATAACGATGCTATACTCTGCGATGTTGTTGGTTGCTCGGCCAAGACATACACCTCGTAAAGATATGAGCTCGTTTGTTGGGGCATAGATTGCCCATGCAGTGGAAGCTAGGTTTCGAGTACTATGGCTAGCACCATCAACAAAGCCAATATAAGGTAGCGAATACTCCGACATCTGGCAATCAAACACAACGTCACATAAGGGCAGAGACCAAATAACGTCAAAAGAAAACTAAAGTAACACACACACAATATGATACATAAAATACAAGTACTTGTGCATGAATGACTTATGCATAGTACTTCTTCAAGTATAACCCATTTCTGGGTTCACTCAAAGGTATATCATCGTAATCAACCAGCTCATACGCTCCTTTTTCCAAAACTTTGCTAACAATGTAAGGACCACGCCACATTGGCTCGAATTTCCCAGCTCCTAGGACATCTTTATCCTGTTCATACAGAAGAACAAGATCACCTTCAGAGAAAACATGAGGCTTGACATGCTTGTCATACTGTGCCTTGACGCGTTTCTTTTGGGATTCTATTACTAGAGTGGCATCACGTTGGGTCTCATCTAATCGCATCGGATACAACAGATGTTCCTCTTCAGCAGAAGTATTGGGTAAGAGTTTGAAAACTAGCTTCAGAGAAGGTATTTCACATTCTATTGGAAGAATGGCTTCCACGCCATAGACCAATCGAAAAGGCGTAAATCCCGTAGCGGATTTAACAGATGTCCGATATACCCACAATGCCGAAAACAACATTGTATGCCAACTTGTCTTATGAATTCCTATCATCCGCCGAAGCATAGTTATAAGAACTTTGTTGATTGCTTCGACCTGGCCATTAGCTTGAGGATAATAAGGTGTTGAGTTATCATGACGAAGACCCAACTTCTCTGTAAGTTCAGACATCATAAAATTCCTAAAATGACTACTGTGATAAGTAACGATAGCTTGAGGAACACAAAAACAAGCTATGACATGGTTGAAAAGAAATAACACTGCAGTCTTTCCAGTATTATCGAAGGTCGGCATCGCCTCGGCCCATTTAGTAAAATAGTCAATTGCTACAATTATGTAACCATGCCCCCTTGCCGAGTGAGGGTGACATGTCATGAAATCAATGCCCAATTTTGCAAAAGGACCAATTGAGACCACAGGATGAAGAGGATCAGGGTGCGACCGAATCTTCTGATTGTAGGTCTGGCAGGCATGACACTTCTGAACGACAGTAATGCAGTCATTGAACAAGGAAGGCCAAAAATATCTTGCGCGCAAAATCTTCTGGGCAGTAGCATACCCAGACATATGACCACCACATGCTCCAGAATGGAAATCATTTAGGGCTTTCTTGTCTTCGTCAAAAGTTAAACAACGTCGAAAAACTAAGTCAATTCTACGACGGTAAAGAGTATCGCCAAGGATAATGTATTGACAAGCCTGATAACGTATACGACATCGTTCATTACTGGACAAAGTAGGCTGGAAAGTCTGAGTCTGGAGATATATAATGATATCTCCATACCAAATATCATCAGTGCCAATAAGGAAAAGCGATTCATCGGTTAATGAAGCTACTGCTACATTTTCCGTTGCAGAGTGAGGAAAATCACATATCAATTCAGCGAAAACTAAGGATTTCTTGGACGTGGCGCGATCGAATTCCAAGTCGAACTCCTGGAGTATGAAAATCCATTTGGAGTACTTGCCCCCTAGCAATTGACGTGTCAAAATATGTTGCATAGGGTTGCAATTCAAAATCACTGTAGTTTTCCTTGAAAGGATATAATGCCGAAAGCGTTGGACAACTTGAACGACAGCCAAAGCCAGTTTCTCAACATATTGGTACTTGATTTCCGTTGATGATAAACTTCTACTCAAGTAATAAATAACATGTTCATTGTGCTTATCATCCTCTTGAACTAGAACCATGCCAATGGTATACTTGGAGGCAGCAAGATAAAGAAAGTAATCACGACTATAATCCGGAGGGAAGAGAAGTGGAGCTCGTGTGAGGGACAATTTCAAAGCTTCAAAAGAATTGTTGGCAATATAATCCCAAACGAACTCGGAATATTTCTTTAATAGCCGGGTAAAACCACGAGTAATTTCGACGTAATTAGGGATGAAACAACGAAGAAAGTTTTCTTTCCCCTGCAAACGTTGCAACTGGCGCAGTGAAGAAGGAGGAGGAAGATTAAGAATCGCCTCAACCTTAATAGGATCCACCCTGATCCCTTGACAGGAAACGATGAAACCTAGAAGACGACCGGATTCTACGCAAAAAACACATTTATGAGGGTTTAAACGAATGCGATAGAACCGACAATGAACGAAAATAGCTCGGAGATGAGTGGGGTGATTGACTCGACGCATAGAATGAGCTAGAAAATCATCCAAATAAGGTTGAACGATATGCTTTATATCGTGAAACGCATAAGACATAGCACGTTGAAACATCGCGCCCACGTTCTTAAGACCGAAGGGAAGTTTTCTATAGGCGAGAGTACCCCAAGGACAAATAAAAGTTGTTTTATGTTGGTCCTTAGGAGCGATGTTAATTTGATTATATCCGAAAAATCCATCCATGAGAGAAAAGATTTCACAGCTGGCACAGTCATCGATAATCTGGTCAACGAAAGGGGTTGGAAAGTTGTCTTTCGGACAGGCTTTGTTAATATCCCGATAATCGACACAAACACGTATACTACCACCTTTCTTATCAATCGGTACAGGGTTGGAAACCCATTCTGTCAGAGCCACGGGATAAATAAAACCGGCTTTGAGAAGTTTTTCAACTTCAAGCTTGATAGCCGCCGCTTTGCATGGGTGAATTGGACATAGGTGCTGCCGGATAGGTTTAGCTCCAGGGTATGTCTTTATCTTATGCACAACAATAGCAGGATCGATAGATGGCATCTCTTCATAACTCCAGACAAAGATATCACGAAATTCTTTAAACAGTGAAGTATAAGTGACAATTTCTTCAAGAGAACACGAAGCTCCAATATGAACATTTTCAACTATCCCAGGTTTAACGGAAATATCAATGGGAATCATGGGAGAAATATTACTGAGGTTCCCTTCTGCAAACACATCACGTGTAGATCCGAGAACGGTTGATATGACAACAACGGTCGACAGAGTCGAAATCCACTGATAATTCTCCAGAGTGTGTTGTTCCAGAAACAGTATGGAACGATGATGCCCATCGTCCCAAGGTGTGTCGGCCATGACGGACATGATCATCTCATCAGTGGGAAAGATGACACGGAAAGGATCAGGCGACAACTCCTCAAGAGAGGGTGAAGAAGGTGTTGCCGATTGAATGTCGTGATAAGTAGACTCAACCGGACTCAACGACATAACGTCGCCGAAACGAGTGTGATCTCCAGGATCAGGGACTATCCAAGGGTCGATAGACATAGGAAGTTCATGAGGTACAACAGAGATCATATTAATAGAAGCAACTGACGGGCGTGGAATATCAGGTGGTGGTGGTATGGGGAAAGTACCCATTAACGAAGAGTCTTTTAAAAGGCCTACACCAACATTCTTGTAACCCAGTGGAGTTTTAGCTATAGACGGCACGTTTCCAGTGCGAGTATCAGAATTAAAGAAGGCAAGTTGATCAACCATAACCACCTTTCCTTGAAGAGGAAATCGCACGACACAGAAAAGTGTTGACACAACAACATGCATAGAATCTATCCAGCTACAACCAAGTAGAAGATTATAATCCAGGGGAGCATCGAAAACTTCCACTTCAACTTGGACTGTCTTACCTTCTAGAGTAACTGGCAACGACGGAAGAACAATGTAAGGCTTAAAACGCGAGCCATTGAAGGCTTTCAAAGTATTTTGTGATTCATGTAAAAGAGGAGAGCCAATGGCTTTCCAACAAGCAAGAGACATTACACACGTAGAGGCACCCTCATCTATAACAGTTCGGCAAATGTTTTTGTCAGAGACAACAACTTGAATTTGAAATGCAAGCTGAGGGGGTAACCTTGGAATGTGATCTTCCAAGTCAAAGACTATTAAATTTGTATCTGTAGGATCAATTCCACCTATAGCTTTCAACAGATCCCTTCGTTGTGCAGGACAAGACTGAAGGACTTCAAGGGCAGATATCGCTGAAGGTGCTTGGGCCAGATCTTCCACAATACTGTAGTTCTGGGCCGCACGAGCATGAGGATTGAAAGCTGACTTGTGAACAACGCCCTTAGGGGGTCGTACTACTGTATTAAGGCTTGGTCATTCGAGATGAAGAGGACCATTTGTAGGTGGAGTCGGTGGAGAGAGTTGTACCAAAGCAGGAGGTAAATCGTCAACTTTCTCCTTAGATGGAGAATAATCTTTGGCTCTAGTTGCTATTGCAACGTCGTTCTTCTTATAATCACCAGTGCACATAAAAACATATGATGTCGTAGAAGTAGATGGTTGGTCATGGATGACCAACTGAACCTGTTGTTGAGACGGGAAGGGTTGGGACAAAACAACCGGCGTAGATGGTTTGGGTGTTCCTTGAAGGAACTTCGTAACTTTGGCACGTCTTGGACAATCCTTCGTGTAGTGATCGTCACCACAGATAAGGCAAGGGTATCGTGGTTTGCTCTTATCTCGATCTTCAACAAGGGTATTCTTAGGCTGCTCTGTTTGATTATTTTTACCCTCCTTATTCTTGCCTCTTCCCTTTTTAGATTTATTTTTACCGGTCGGGGTAGATTGAACGACGTTCACCTCAGAAGTTTTACCGGTGGGAGTGGCAGGAGACGAAGCATTTTGAACATTAGAAGATGTTGATTTAGGGGTTGTACTCGAAACAAAATGTGAGTGAGTATGGGTAGTACCAATCACACCATCAGCCGCATGCGAGGCAGCTGGAGCAGTTGAAGCACCGGAAGTACCAGGACCAGGTAATTCAGGTAACAAATCATAAAGTGTTCCCGTTTGCGAATAAACGAGATCAAGATATTGAGCATGACTTATAGCCTGCTCCTCTGTAACAACACCACCCATGGAAATATCTTTACCAATTTCATTCACAAAAGATTTCGTAAACCATTCTGCCAGTAACTAATCCAGGAGTTCGAGTTTAATGAGACGTCTCCTCCTTCTCCACTCATGAATGTGATCTGATATATGAGTGCCTTTGGTTTGTTTGAAGGAGGTCAAAATTTCAGTCCCAATATCATAATGGATCGACAACTGGTAATGTGTAAGGAAGGCCATAGTGAGGGTGTTAAAGTCAGAGAAGAAACCTCATGACAATTCAATATACCACTTCGCAGCAAAACCTGTGAGGGTTCGTTGAAAAAGACGTAGACGAATGGAGTCATCCATCAACGAGTTGGACGAACACCATAAGTGAAAAGTCATAACATGATTATTTGGGTCCTCTCCCACTTTACCATCAAATTTCAGAATGTCTGATGGAAGCTTGGCTGGAATAACAGGCCATTGGGGAGAGTGACGAATAGGCTCATTGAGAATCCTAGACAAATCCAACAAATCCAAAGTAGCAAGGAAAGGTAACTGTCTATTCACCTATGGGTACTGGTGACTTTGGGGTGGAAGCCCTGTTGGTAAACCAGTAAGACCATATGCAGTCTGCCCATATTGGGAAGACCCTGGCTGATTCGTTGTCGGTTGGTGAGGATAATAATTTCAAGGGTGGTATCCTTGAGTTTGAGTAGGGACCTGAGGTTGAGTAGTGTGATTCTGACCCCAAATAGGATTAGTTATACCCAGATATGGTTGAACCACGGTAGGGACAATTTTATGCCCCCTAGCATTTTGAGGAAAGGTTTGTAAAAGTTGATTCCAATACTGGGCCAATTCAGGGGGTATGTTTTGCCCAAAAGGTGAGGTTGGTCCCCCTATCGTAGATATAGTTCCACTCAGAAGTTGCATACCAACCGTAGGTTGTGTAGTAACTATGTTGTAGCTGGGAAAAGGAAAAGGAACAGTACCACCCTGTCCACCAACAAGAATCTGTAAGTTTGGTGCAACAGTCGAAATAGTGCCACTAGGATTAAGATTGCCAGGAGGGAATTGAGGGAGCGTCAGAATAAAACTGGGAATAGGGTGCCCAGGGCCTGGAGAACCGGCTGGGGTTTGCGGAGGTGTTGGATTTGAAGCATTCAACAAAGAAGTCAACACATGATAACCAGGAGGTAATGTCGGGTTGACGTCAGGCATTCTCTGGGTATTCATAGGAGCAAGAGTAGCTGCAGTAATTCTGGTAGGGACACTCGTCGTATTCGCGAGATGGGCCATCTCGGGAGGGAGAACAAAGTGGTAAGTGGTAGTATTTGGTGTAATTTCTGGCTCAGAAAGAACTGGAGGGTTAATTTCATAGACAGGGGTTGACTCAGTACCAAAAAGGACTCGTCAGAAATCACCTGACCAAAAAGGATTTTGGCCTACTACACCGGGAGAAGGCCCAACAGTTGATTAAGAAGATGTAACAATGGTTTCGTCAGAAGAATTTAATCGCACAAAAGGTTGTTCACCACGACGAATGTGATAGTCCTCTCTAGTATTGGTAATTCGAAAATCTTCTAGAGAGTTAGTTCGTTCTGCCTGTGGAGGTGGTGTGGTGACAACTGGAACGTCACTTGTTTCCCCGTGTGGTGGAGTAACCACTGGGACTTCAGTCTGATGGGGAGAACCCTCAGGTGTATCAGTAGGCGATGGTTGAGAATCGTCCAGATGCTCTGGAGATAAACCTTGCATTCTACGAGAACGCCGTGGGGGAGCAATTGTAAACAAGTGACAAGCTCCGCGAAGAAATTCCTAAGGTCAACTTCGATAAACAAACATCATACACTAGTAAACAAAATCTAGGAAGCAATCACCAGACAAACAATACCTTCTAATTTCGAAGCCACTAGTTGGTGATGAAATCCAACGTCACAACAACTAGACAAGAAGGGGTGGGGCTATAGTGGAAAAGTTACGTTGACGACCTACTTAACGGACTTACACCCTAGTGCAAGCTCCCACACATAATCATGGGTATACCCTCCAAGGAGCTCGAGTGAGTTTGGTCAACGTCAATTCCAGGTACCATGAAGACTTTCCCCTCCACAGTCACCTTGGGTAAGAACCTAGAGAGATAGGCCACTAAGGTTACCACAAACAATAGTACAACCTGAGGGAATAGTCGTCAGTCCGATCCACATGCAAAGGCAGGGTATCTAGCCCGAAATCAACTCAAAGGCTTCCACTCATAATTGTGGGCATACCTCGGAGTGACCCCCGTAATACGTGCAATCTCTACATAGATGTCAACAAAGCAGGGTGAGTAACTTTGCCAACACCAATGCGACCTAGTGCTTGACCCTTGTGTTATAAGGGCTTCCCAGAACAATATGTTGCAAATGGAATTTAACACTCCCTAACTCAAGATGCTATTGTGTGTTTTGAGCTTTTGGAGAGTGTGTCTCTCTTCCTACTCCAAATCACTAGCCTAGCTAAATGTTGGTGTAAAAGAGCCCTAGAAAAGAGTTACTAGATACATTTTAAGATTACGCAATGTTTTTTAAGAGCTGTTGTTTACACAAAGGCAATGGAAGTGAAATTGATGTTGTATGAATCTGACCCAAACAATGCAAGAATGAAAATGAAAAATAACACTTTCCGTTCAATGAATCCTATGTATGGGAGAGAGAAAAAGTTTTCCAAATCAACTCAATACTACAATGCAATGCACAATTTCCTTTCAGATGTCAATGCAAACAATCACTAATCGAATGAAAATTCTCTATGTGTCTCTTTCAATACTTCAACAATCTCTAAAATTTGATTTTTCAATGTTTTCGCAAAGACAAAAACAATTTCTTGAAAGAAAACTTGTTGTTCACTTTCCAAGAAGAACTCTCACTATGTCAATGAGGATACAAAAAATCAAATCAACGAACAAGCAAATAACAACCCAATCAACTCTTTCAACGAAAGCAAAAATAAAAAGCAAGCCAATGAGTCTTCTCAATGAAAACGAAAATGTTATTTCAAACTCATAAGCAAATAAGAAAACCAAGCAAACTTAACTTTCCACCAGTCACTGAATCTCAACCAATCAGACACACTCAGCTCTTGAAAGCACAGAGAATGAAGTTACCAATAAGAGTCAAGAAAAGAAAGTCAAGCTACAAAGGGCAAGAAAAACCTTGAAACCCTAAATTTGTTAAAGCAAGCAAACTAAAGCAAGAGCCATGTCAATCAAGAGTCCAATAAGCTCATAAGAGGTAAATCAACTGATCTGAGCAGTTGAAACAACCAAAAGTCAATTTCAAAATTTTCAAAAATCTTGCTCGCAGGCAAGCAGTGTTACACAATGCGAGAAGATAATATTCTCGCAGGCAACCTTGTAGCAAGGTGCGAGGTGTTCGCACTAGACCCTATGTGCAGGGTGCGAACCTGACCTATTCTCGCAAGCTGCAATTAAACACAGTGCGAGAACTCCTAAAGATGACAATTTTTTTTGAAAATGAAGTAAAATTCAAACAGGCTTCTGAACCCAGTAAGTCTATCAGGATATCCTGAAGACTCAGAGACTGACAAGTCAGGAGAAAAATGAAACTAGAGCAAATGGCCATAGAAAAACTCAAAAAGCCACCAAAAAATGGGATTGTTCCCCAGTGGAGTCGCCAATTTTGTTTCAGGATTAATCCGTAAGTGCGGACACAAACCGATCTCCCTAGATCCACTTGGATCTAGAACAAAGCAGGACAAAATAATACTCTTTCCCTAGATCTAGACTATTGAATGAACTAGGAGGCAAGAATCATGAACATACCTTGTGATTCACTTCCTTGGGTCTCTATTGTTCCAACTTCACTCCAATTCTCTTGCACCGTCAAGACCACAACAATACAAACCAATCGAAGTGAAGACAACTCAATATATTCAATAGCTAATCTATACATATGATCAAGGAGTTATGTAATAAAGTGACATCAGCTTTATGGGAAAGGGACATATTACTGTATTGAATTGATAGAAAGAAGTGAATACAACCTGAGCCTTGATGTTGCAAACCTCCTTTCGATGGCTCCTAGCTCTGACACACACACTTGCTCATGCATGAAGAAGATCAACCACTTTTGATAACCTTGCTGGTGTCTCTAGCTGCTGTAGCATCAGTCCTTCACACAGTCATTCACTAATTCTCCAATAAATCTCTTGCTAGTTTGCTTCTAACCTTTTCCATAAGCATTCCTCTCAATATATAGGAGAGAATAGATTAGTTACTTGGATAGGAATGATCCCAAGATATCAGGAAAACCAATACTTAGATAACCATTCGAATGCCAACTCATTCTTCTAGAAGATTCCCTTCTAGAAGGTTTGAGAATTTATATTTTTCCTTCCTTTAGAAGATGTTCACACCCTGATAGTTAGGTACAGTGCGAGCCCCTCGCACCCCAGCTTAATGCAGCTTGTGAGAATCATGCATTCTCGCAGGCAAATATATAGGTAGCCTACGAACCTCCCTTAAAAATATGATTTCTGGAAGCAGACAAAGGTAACTTTTCTCAGGAAAGTGTTCTAGTGAAGAGCTTGATTTTTCCATCATCATAACATCATCATGATGACCAAAATTGTGGATAACACCGTCGGTGGACAATTTCACCAAGGTGGCATGACTGAACCCCCTCTCAGCGGGCAAATTCCTATTGGAACGCAAATCCCAATTGGAACACAACCCCCAATTGGAATGTTGCCCCCAATTGGAACACCACCTTCGCTAGGAGGACTGACCCCACCTTATGGACAAAACATACCTTCGTCCTTGGCCCAGTATTGGAATCATCTATTACAACATACTCCTCAATCGAGTGGGGGGCAACAATTTCCAACTGCATCTGTGATACCCCCTAGTATAGGCCAACCATATCCAGGTACGTTCAATCCCATTTGGGGCTCGAATGCTCAAACTCACGTTTCAAGGATACAATCCCATGAGCTACTATCCTCTCCAACCACCACCAAATCTACCTGGGTCTTCACATTATATGCAGACTTCTTATGGTCCTACTGGTTTGCCGATGACGCTTCCTCCCCAAAGCCACCAATACCCACAGGTGAATCGATAGTTACCCTTCTTGGCCACTTTAGATATTCCAGATTTGTCAAGGATTCTAAATGATTCAATTCTTCACTCTCCCCAATGGCCTGCTATACCAGCCAAGCTACCATCGGACATCCCTAAATTCAATGGCAAAGCGGGAGAGGACCCGAACAATCACGTCATGAATTTTCACCTCTAGTGTTCATCCAACTCGTTGATGGATGACTCTATTCGTTTACGTCTTTTTCAACAAACCCTCACAGGTTCTGTTGCGAAGTGGTATATAGAATTACCACAAGGTTTCTTCGCTGACTTCAACACCCTAGCTATAGCTTTCCTCACACACTACTAGTTACCAATTCTTTATGAAACAAGGACCGAGATTTTGAGTTCTTTCAAACAAAACAAATCCACTCATATATCCGATCACATTCATGAGTGGCGATGGAGATGACGTCTCATCAAACTCAAACTCCCCGATCAGTTACTGGCAGAGTGGTTCACCAAATCATTTGTGAATGACATTGGTCGTGACATCGCCATGGGTGGAGTAGTCACGGAATAGCAGGCCATAAGTCGTACTCAATACCTTGACCTCGTTTACTCACAAATGGGTACCCTTTATGATTTACTACCTGAATTACCTCATCCTTCCACTTTCTCCACTTCAACTACTCCAGCTGCTTCTCATGCAGTCGACGGTGTGATTGGAACTTTCCAGGCCCAACCACATTCTGCCTCAAGCACCAAGCCCAAACCTGCTTCTTCTAATGTTCAAAATGCTCCGTCTCCTGCCCCTCCCACCAGCAAGACTTCTGAGGTAAATGCATTTCAATCCACCCCAGCCGGTAAAAAAAAATCCAAAAAGGGAAGGGGTAAGAATAAAGAGGACAAAAATACTTCTCAAGTAGAGTGAACCAAAACTACACCTATTGATGATCGAGATAAACACAAACCTTGATACCATTGTCTTATCTATGGTGATGATCACTACACGAAGGATTGTCCACGACGTGCCAAGGTCACTAAGTTCCTTCAAGGTGCTCCAAAACCACCTGCTCCGACCGTTTTGTCCCAACCCTTCCCGTCTCAACAACAGGCTCAGTTGGTCATTCATGACCAACCATCATCTTCTACTACATCCTATGTATTTATGTGTACTGACGATTCAAAGAAAAAAAACATTGCACTCACCACTCGAGCCAAAGATTATTCTCCCTCTAAAGAGAAGGTTGATGACCTACCTCCTTCCTTGGTACAACCCTCTCTTGCGATTCCACCTACCAACGATCCTCTTCATCTCGAATGACTGAGCCTTGACACAGTTCTTCGACCCCCCCCAAAGGGAATCATTCAAAAATCGACTTTCAATCCACATGCTCGTGCTGCCCAGAACTACAACATTGTTGAAGATCTAGCCCAAGCACCTTCTGCAATGTTTTCTCTCGAAGTCCTTCAAAGTTGTCCCACACAACGGAAGGCACTGTTGAAAGCTATTGGTGGAATCGACCCGACAGATACGAATTTAATAATTTTTGACTTGGAAGATCACATTCCAAGGTTACCCCCTCAACTCTCGTTCCAGATCCAAGTGATTGTCTCTGACAAAAAAATTTGTCGAACCGTTATCGACAAGGGTGCCTCGATGTGTGTTATGTCTCTTACTTACTGGAAAGCCATTGGCTCTCCCTCTTTGAATGAATCCCAAAACACTCTTAAAGCCTTCAATGACTTCGGTTTTAAGCCCTACGGTGTCCTTCCTTCATTGCCCATCACATTAGAAGGAAAAACGGTCCAAGTCGAAGTGGAAGTCTTTGACGCTCCCCTTGATTACAATCTTCTTCTTGGCCACAGCTGGATCGATTCCATGCGTGCAGTTGTGTCGACCCTTTTCCATGTGGTACGTTTCCCACATCAAGGGAAGGTAGTCATCGTCGACCAATTATCCTTCTTTAATTCTGATACCTGTAATGGCAATGTATCGTTCATCGCTAAAACCCCACCGGGTTATGAGAACGTCAGTGTAGGCCTTCTCAAAGACTCTTCGTTAATGGGTACTTTCCCCATTCCACCGCCCGATGTTCCATGCTCGTCTGTTGCTTCAATCAACATGATCTCCACCTCGATTCATGACATTACTTTGTCTCACGACCCATGGATAGTACTTGACCCTGGAGATAATCTTCGTTACGATGACAAAATGTTGTTAAGTCCGGTCAAATCCACCTATCAGGCCATTCAATCAACAACCCCTTCTACTCCCTCTCTTGGTGAGTTCTCTCCAGATCCTTTCCGTGTAATTTTTCCCACAGACGAGATGATCATGTCTATCATGGAAGACACCCCTTGGGATGATGGACATCATCATTCCATCCTCTTCCTGGAGCAACATACCATTGAGAACTACCAATGGATCTCGACCCCGTCGACCGTTGTCGTCATCTCAACCGTTCCCGAGTCCACACATGATGTGTTTTCCGAAGGGAACTTAAGCAATATCTCTCCCACTATTCCCCTTGACATATCCATCAAACCTGGGATTGTCGAAAATGTCCATATCGGAGCTTCATGTTCCTCTGACGAAATCATCACCTACACATCCCTTTTCAAAGAGTTTCATGACATCTTTGCCTGGAGCTATGAATAAATGCTGGGTATTGACCCCAACATTGTGATACATGAGATCAAGACATACCCTGACGCTAAACCCGTCCGACAACACCTTCATCCAGTTCACCCACATAAAGCGACTGCTATCAAGCTCGAAGTCAAGAAACTTCTCAAAGCCGACTTTGTTTACCCAGTGGCTCTCACTGACTGGGTTTCCAATCTTGTCCCGATCGATAAGAAACAAGGCCCAATTCATGTATGTGTTGATTATAGGGATATCAACAAAGCTTGTCCCAAAGACAACTTTCCTACCCCCTTCGTCGATCAAATTGTTGACAATTGCGCCGGAAATGAAATATTCTCTTTGATGGATGGTTTCTCTGGGTATAATCAAATCAACATTGTTCCTGAGGATCAACATAAGAGTACTTTTATTTGTCCTTGGGGTACTTTTGCCTATCGAAAACTCCCTTTCGGTCTCAAGAACGCTGGCGCCACTTTTCAACGTGCTATGTCTTATGATTTCCATGATATCAAGCACATCGTGCAACCATATTTGGACGATTTACCTGCTCACTCAATGCGTCGAGTCGATCATCCAACCCACCTCTGAGCCATTTTCATCCGCTGTCGGTTCTACCATATACATTTTAATCCTCATAAGTGCGTTTTGTGTGTGGAATTCGACTGACTTCTAGGTTTTATTGTTTCACGTCAAGGGATCAAGGTGGATCCTTTAAAGGTTGAGGCAATCCTTAATCTCCCTCCTCCTTCTACACTTTGCCAGTTACAAAGTTTGCAGGGGAAAGAAAACTTTCTTTGTCGTTTTATCCCAAATTATGCCAAGATAACTCGTGGATTTACACGGCTCCTAAAAAAGGGGTCTGAGTTCGTATGGGATACCATCGCCAACAATGCTTTCAAAGCCTTGAAACTGTCCCTAACATGTGCTCTGCTTCTCTTCCCCCCCGATTACAGTCGCGATTATTTCCTCTACCTTGCTGCCTCGGATTACACCATTGGTATGGTTCTTGTCCAAGAGGATGATGTTAACGATGAACATGTTATCTACTACTTGAGTCGAAGTCTAATGCCTACCAAAATCAAGTATTTACATGTTGAAAAACTGGCCTTGGCAGCCGTCCAAGCCGTCCAACGCTTCCGGCACTATATCCTCTCGCGCAAGACTACAGTGATTTCTAACTGCAACCCTATGCAACACATTCTCACACGTCAATTGCTAGGGGGAAAATACTCCAAATGGATCGTGATACTCCAAGAGTTTGATTTGGAATTCGAACGCTCCAAGTCCAAGAAGTCCTTAGTGTTTGCTGAGTTGATATGCGACTTTCCCTATTCTGAAACGGAAAATGTAGCAGCTGATTCATTACCCAATGAACCCCTCTTCCTCATCAGCTCTGATGATCTTTGGTATGGTGATATCATCATATATCTTCAAACCTAGACTTTCCAGCCAACTTTGTCTAATCTAATACCGACCGATATCGAATACGCTATCAAGCCCGTCAATATATTATACTCGGGGATACCCTTTATCGTCGAGGGATTGACTTTGTTTTTCAACGCTGCCTAATGTTCGACGAAGCTGAGAAAGCTCTAAATGACTGCCATTTTGGAGCTTGTGGTGGCCATATGTTTGGGTATGCTACTGCCCAGAAGATCTTACAAGCAGGTTATTTTTGGCCTTCTTTATTTAATGACTGCATAATCGCCGTTCAAAAATGCCATGCTTGCCAGACCTATAATAACAAGATACGGTCACATCCCACTCCTCTTCACCTTGTGGTCTCCGTTGGTCCCTTTGTGAAATGGGGCATCGATTACATGACATGTCACCCTCACTCGGCCGGGGGGCATGGATACATTATTGTAGCCGTAGATTACTTTACGAAATGGGCCGAGGCGATGCCGACATTTGACAACACTAGAAAGACCGCAACATTATTCATTTTTAATCACATCATAGCTCATTTTGGTGTTCCCCAGGCTATCATCACTGATCATGGTAGCCACTTTAGAAACTTCATGATGTCCGAACTTACTGAAAATTTGGGTCTTCGCCATAAAAACTCCACCCCCTATTACCCACAAGCCAATGGCCAAGTCAAAGAAATTAACAAAGTTCTCATAACTATGCTCCGACGAATGATAGGGATTCACAAATCAATTTGGCACACAATGTTTTTTTCGGCATTGTGGGCTTACTGGACATCCGTCAAGTCTGCTACTGGGTTTACACCTTTCCAGTTAATCTATGGTTTGGAAGCCATTCTCTCGATTGAATGCGAGATACCCTCTTTAAAACTAGTTTTTGAACTCCTACCAAACACTTATGCTGAGGAAGAACGTCTATTGTATTTTATGTGATTAGACGAAACTCGACGCGATGCTACCCTAGTCATAGAAGCTCAGAAAAAATGTGTCAAGGCCCAATACGACAAACATGTCAAGCCTCGCATTTTCTCCGAAGGAGATCTCATTCTCCTCTATGAATAAGATCGATATATGCTAGGAGTTGGAAAATTTGAAGCCATGTGGCGAGGTCCTTATATCGTTCGACGCGTTTTGGGAATAGGGGCTTATGAGTTAGTAGATTATGATGGTATCCCTTTGAGTGAACCCAAGAATGGGTTGTACTTGAAGAAGTACTATGCATAAAATCACTTGTGCATGAGTACTTGTATTTTTATTGTATTATACTTCTTGTGTGTTACTGTAGCTTGCTTTTGTTGTTATCTGGTCTCTTCCCTTATGTGACATTGTGTTTGATTTCTAGATGTCGGAGTCTTCGCTACCCTACATTGGCTTCGCTGATGGCGCTAACCGTAGTACTCAAAACCTTGCTTCCACTGCATGGGCAATTTACGCCCCTACAAACGAACTTGTCTCCTTACGAGGTGTGTGTCTCGGTCGTACGACCAAAAATATTGCAGAGTATAACGCCGTTATCAAATTGTTGATTGATGCTATCTCCCTCGGAATCCATCATTTGGTTGTGCGACTTGATTTGCAGCTTGTAGTACTACAATTAAGTAATGTCTATACTATTCGAAGTCCTACTTTGTTACGGGTGTATTTGCGAATTCGCCTCTTGGAACGTTATTTTGATTATATTGAATATCAACATATTCCTAGATGTCTAAATACATTAACTGATGCATTGGCTAACTATGTGTTAGACAGACATTTAGATCATTTATAAATCAATCACATCCATTTTCACACAACACAAGATAAACCGGTAGAAGCCGTATGTATATATAACGATCAAAAGAGTTTTTACAAAAAAGTTCTGTCAGAAGACCAAAATGTCAAAATTTGAATCTCATAGCTTCTACAAAGTGACTTCATGGATGACGTTCACGGTAACACACGACTGCCCGGGCAACCCTATGAAGCAGTCGGCCAATGTACTCTGACACTCCTACTGTATGACGCTGATAACGTCGTGGGACCTCTCCAAGAGGCATGTCTGGAATATGTGCTGTCAAACCCTCTAGGTTTTGTTCCACCGCTTCATAATCCCAGACATCCCATCGTGGAACTGGTGCCACCTCTCCTCGCCGCTGAATAGGAGAAGTAACAGGAGGTTGGTAAGGTCCCACATCTGTGTCATCAAAAACAAATTTTGTATTTAGTGTTTGGACGAACATATAAAAACATTTGCATATGAGAAAATTCACAAAAACATTTAAAAAGAAAAAAAAAATGTGTACTTCTTACCAAGTTCCCCCCACTGAGCACCCTCGGGCAGGACTAAGTCCGGATCTCCTCGGAAATCCAACCTGGCATAAGCATAATCGTCGACCATCAACATCTGTGGTCGCAACCAGTTGAAGAAGGTATCATCATATTTGATAATTGGTCCCGCTACGTGCCGAGCCATGAGCTAACACCATCTCAACATTCTTGGATCTGTTGGGGCCGGTAAATCCCACTCAACCTGCAACCTCAGTAATGTAACCCTCTCGAGAAAGAAGGACACCAACAAAAACCCGTACCTGAATTGCTTCAGGTTACCTCGCCTGCATTTGGTCAACTTCCTCTTCATGCTACGAAGCACTGCATCCGCCCAGTTAAAAACCTGAGGCTCAGTACACTCTATGGCATACTGAAAGTAGCTCTGAAGATCCATGTGAGGAGCAAAGCTCCCGGCCATACGAGCAATGGTGAACAAAATAGTGTGGAGGGTCAAATCCCGCACTCCCTAAATGACTACTTTCCCTTTGCTCCTCTCTGCCTATGGAACACAATGTAAGAAATAGTACTCACTCATGGGTAGCCCACCACCTCTTCTACCAGTCAGGTTCACATGGTACCCATGATGTGACAATCTTGTCAAGAAGTAAATGTCCTCAATATCCAAGAACAATGTGTGGACCCCTACATGGAATACTTGCTGATCGGGATCCCACATATGCACAAGGTACTCCAATAACCTGACTTGGGCCCTCATGCCTGGGATACGAAAGTACTTCAGAAGACCACAGTTCCGCAAAGCGGAAATGGAGGGCGGATGATTTTCGGCAATGGCATTATCTTTTCGTGCTTCCTTTCGTTCCATTCCAGAACCATGGTGATGGCCAAATACCTGCATAAGAAGCACAAGAAGAAGATTAATAACTCTATTCACAATTTGGTATCTTTTCATTGAGCAAATTTTTAAAAAACTTTTAAACTTTGCGGTTCTCGCAGGTTTCCTTTAGGCACAGTGCGAGGTTCTCGCAGGTGCCTTTGGGCTCACCTGCGAGAATGACCCATTCTTGTAGGTCCCGTGTAGCTCACCTGCGAGAATGGATGAGCGCCATAATAATCCCCAAAAGAAACTCAAAACGGTGGTTTTTGCCAATGAAAATGAAAAATTAAACCATGAAAAGGTAGCGGACAAAGAGCTTACCTCACTGCCATTGACGGTTCGTCGAATGGATGCTCGTAACTCCCGCAATCTGACACCGAATTTCAAGGGTAAACGAGGGGTTTTTGGTCTCAAATAGTGGTAAAGTTAAAATGATATGGTAAAAAGAGTTTTTACTTCTTTATATTTACTTTTACCATGTTATTGATTTTTATAATTATTTATTTATTAAAACCTAATCCCTAATGCCCTTTTGAGTACAACTTTTTCAGGCGTAATGACTTCGATGTTCATGTACAAGGATGCAGACATATTTTTTCTTCTTCATCGCATGTTTTGATTATTTTTTATGGTTTTTGTATAAAACTTTGAGGTTGGTCTTTGTCTGTTCTCACACTCGAAAATACATGAGAACGTGATTGAGCACACTTATATCACTTTTTCGGGTTCAACAAGGTTATATGAAAAAGGAACCCCCGTGGAGTCCTCTTTAAGCTCTTTTCAAACTCTCTAAACATGAAAAGATAGCCAAGCGACCTTGCTATTTTCACGCTCGATAAAGTATTTGAAGAAAGCATCTGTTGGGCAATAATTTATCTCTTTTGCGGTCTCATCAGACTATTTTATGAAAAAGGAACTGAGAGAGTTCTCTTTTAAGTGTTTTTCCAGACTCTATAATCATGAAAAACCTTCGAGTTTTCTATCTTTGGACTCGTTAAACAAACATCGACAGACTCGTAATGGGACCGAACCACTCCTTCCTAGGGTTTGTTAAACATACTCCGAAGGACTTATCTGAAGGATAAGCTTATATCAACAAGCATATGTTATCCTCCTCAAGCTTGCGTAAAAATAAAGAGGTGCTCGCCATAAATGGTGGGGGAAAATTTGGGAAAGGGATATGTTCTCATCTTCATATTGATTGGCAGCAAGTGTCGCTCTTGAACATGACACCCCCTATTCATTATTTGAAGTCGGTTTGGGAAATCCATTTGTCTCTCATTCGATTTGCTACAAGGTCATACCCTGTGTCATCTTTGAGTCAATGCTACCAAATCATTGGTTGTGTCATTCATATGTTCAAGAGAAGTTCATCTGAAACCTCTATTGAGTCAGCCATCTGCAATTGTCCATTCTCTCCGTGTCGGCCTTCTCTGTGTCCAGTCCAACGTATATCATACTATGTTTCACCTTCAAAATCTGTTACTCATTTCGTGTCATTGATGGGGGATACATCAAGGCCCTCCTGTGATGAGTTTTGTTCCGTCGACTTCAGCTCATTATCCAGAAACAAGACTTAGAAATTCTTTGGTACCTTGGAACTTTCATGCCTCAATGGCAGGTTTCCTCGCTTTTAACAGTGGGTTTACATCATTGACCCCTGATCGAAAGATTTCGTCAGATGTTTGACTTCTGTAATGACCCTTTTCTTATTCTTGTAAATAATCTCATAAATAATCTGAAGCACTAGTTAAATTATAATTAATTATGATAGAACCTTAAATTGATTACAAGATATTAATTAATTATTTTGGATTATACTTAAGCGGAAATATGATTTAACTCCTTGAGTAAGGGTTAAATGAATGAGTGATTATTAAATAAGATATTAAATAATTAATTATTAAATTAAGGATTAGTGATTAATTGACCATTAATTAAATTAATTGATTAATTATGAATTAAAAGGAAAAAAATAAAATAAATAAATAAAAACATAAATAAGGTAAAGGAGTTACGTATCCCATGAGGGATAACGTAACCCACACGTTAAAGGGGACATTAATTAAAAGATAAGGTTAATAAATATGAACTAAATGAAGGGATAAGGTTTTAAATGTGGGGATAAGGTTTGGTGAGGGGGAAAGGTTCGAGAGGAGGATGGAGGCATAAGGAAGGGGAGTATGGATTTGGGAGGCATTCATTCATTTGGGGTTTTGCGAGAGGAGATTTTGGGGAGGAGCTTGGGGGACTGATTTAGCAGTGAGGATTTACTGTGTACACCGTGGCTGAGAGGTTTGGGCACAGAGGGCTAGGACATCCGTAGATGTCCTAGGGCCAGGCACACTGGTCGGCAGGGTGGCCGGTTTGGGAGTGTTGAAGCTGAGGATTCAAGCTGCAGTGCAAGCTTAGCATCAGTGACAGGTATTTTCAAATTGTGAAGGGTTTACTCAATTTTAATGCAAATTATTAGGTAGATTTAAATTGATATGCAAAGTGCGT
This sequence comes from Picea abies, assembly GCA_900067695.1. Taxonomy (NCBI): domain Eukaryota; kingdom Viridiplantae; phylum Streptophyta; class Pinopsida; order Pinales; family Pinaceae; genus Picea; species Picea abies. The sequence continues at coordinate 34,754 of CBVK0102740329.1, forward strand.
TATGTAAAAATGTTATTTATTTATGAATATGCTGGAATGAATATGCTGGAATAAGCAAATTTTTAGTTTTTTTTTAATTCCGCTCTGTTGTAATTTATAGTAGCTTAAATTAAATCATGGTTGTTACATCTGGTATCAGAGCCTACTGCCAGGCTGGGCCATCGTAGGGGTATCCTATTGTAGGGTGGGCCATCGTAGGG
>CBVK0102740330.1:0-11793 GCA_900067695.1 Picea abies
AATTAAATACATAGTTTGAAATTAGGGGTAAGAACCATAGAGCGAGCGGGTTCGCTATCCCAAACCTGCCAAGACGTAGCCACGAACGAGCCAGTTCATGGGTGCCATGTGGCAGCCCATCTCTATGCCACATGGCACCTCTCCATTCACCGAATCTAATGCCACTTTTCACCCATCCATTGGACTAGTTGTCTATTGAGCTATCAACCACTGTACCTACCACACGTCTGCCATGTGATCTGTATGGATTGTACGAACCTACCACATCATTCATATGGATGTGCCATGTGTCAACACTACAAGGGTGGCACATGTCACTCCCTGATTGGTCCCATGTACCTGTCCATGTCACCCGTTCGTATGATCAGTCACCCTGCCATGTGTCACCTCTAGAAGATGCCACGTCAGTGCTGACTTTGCCTTGCCACGTCAGTTGTATGATTGTGCAGCCTGTACAATCAGTTGCCATGTGGCACTGTACGGACTGTACAATCATCTTTTTTTTGCCTGTTTGGAAAAAAAAACAGATCGTAATATCAGGAGAATATGACGTCTGTTTAAGCTCATTCAAGTTGTGTTGGGTTCGTATCGATGAGGTCTACGCACACATCCATTTTGAAACCATTATGAGAACTTTGTTTTTAGGCCTTTCTAAGCCCCATCAAGCTCCTAGATCCAATTCTGAATCAATTGAATACCTCAAGAAGAAGTTTGTCATCTTAGTCTTTCAGACTTCACTTATGAATTTGTCAATCATCTTCCATGTTCTTGCTAGTTCCTTCCCACACCTCAGATTGTGTAGATGTCCAAGATAACCAACCTTCAAACTCTTTGAGTCGGTCTATTGAACCTTTGATTTTTCATGATCCCTTTCTGAAGTGGATTGAGCACTTTCCCAAATGTGTGACTTGGTATGATTTTGTCCCTCCTTCCTGCCTCCATGAGCTATACTTTACGATTTCTAATGAGTCAATACATTCTCTAACTCATGTTATTTTTGTGCTTGACTTATCATTGTTTTGGTTTATGATGAAGCACATAGGCAGGTATTATGAGGCATTGCTAGGATGGTTTCATTGGCTATTTGAATACACCTAACATTCAACCAACATGTAAGTAGAGGTAAGTAGGTAGGCATTTGCATTCATTGTATATACCATCTACATTTCATGCTACAATAGTTCTATTTCCATTTGTACATATGATTGTTTACGTGTATTTCATTGTATCATATGTGAGCCGGGGGTGATATCACCACCCCAAATTATTACTAATCAATATTGTTGATCTAGTAGGTCACAGGTCATACCAGAGATGTTGATGTTCTCATGCACTCTACGGTCAACACATGTCCCCGAGTTTGAGCCAGGTGTTATCCCCTATCCTAGGGATAACTAAGGAGATTATGTCTCGAGGCCCACAGGTCCTAGACATGGAGTACCGAGAGCCATATTGACTTGAGCCTAGCCTAGGAGGGCCCATCATTATTCTTCAACGCCTCTATTCTGTCAACAACAACATTATCCATCCCATCGGACTGGTTATGAAGTAGCAGTGGGTCTTCCTCTATAAGGTAATGAGTCTGGATATCATGTTATGTGTCACTTTGATTCTCAAAACATTTGAATATGTGCATTTAATTCTCTTTTGATTCATAAAATTTTCTTGGACTTTATGACTTTTGACTTATCCATACCTGGGGGGGATGACATAATTCCCTAGCAAGTTGGTTCCCCTAGGAGTGATTTGCCACTGGGTGGATTTAAGAAAGGTCATCGTCCATTCTTATCATACTTATCACTTTTCATCATATTCCCTCTCATGTTTCCCCTACATTGGTTCGGGCATTGGGTTTGCCAAGCTAGTAAAGGGTTGTACCTTACCTTGTGGGAAGAAGGGGATAAAGGCCCATAGGGTAAAAGTAGTTGGAAAAAGTTAAAATCCAACAAATAAAACCTTGAGGTGCTTCACCTAGGGATCCCTAAGAAAGCAATAAAAGGCTTCTGAGCAAGAAAAAGGGGGGACCCATAAAAGGATAAAACTCAAGACTTAGTTGGTGGATAGGGGGTCTCATCACGAGTCAACCTATTAGGTCCATGGACATGTAGCGGTATGACACTACTATTCATCTGGTCACCATGCCATGGTAGTGTCTCTTTGTGGCATAACCAAGAGAAAGGGGGTCTCATCACCAACCAACCTTCGCATCTCTGTGAAATGCTTGTGGGTAACGTTGTCACCACTGGTCACCACGTTAGGGCAGTGTCCCCCAGCTATTGTCTTGAAATAAAAATCAATAAGATAAAAGGTAAAAATGCATTGAATGGGCTAGGCAACAATTGCATCCATGACAAGGTGCAACTCACCCTCTTCAGAGGCACCCACATGTAAGACCTACATTTCCCTGTCATCATTGCACCCCTTGCCCAAAAATCACCGCACCATCTCATGCATTCACATGACCTAGATTGGTATTCACCTGAAAACAACAATCACATAAGGATAATTGGCCCAATAGGATGTCCTTGAAGCCTCTCCAATCCTGGCTTGTAGAAGAACATAATGTCTTTGAGCACTTGTCTGGGAAAAGGGGGTTTTATGCACATGTTTGGATAATTATTATTAGATGTGATTGACATTTATATGATCGATGTGAATTATGAGCCCATGGAGGGCGTTCTTATTGTTGTTTTAGGACCACACCCGATGAAAAGGTACATATGGGGAGCTGATTAGCTCATACCTCCATAGGGTTGAAATCCCACCAGATGGATGTTGAGACCCCAGCTAGGGGAAGACATATACCAGAGGCTTGCACCGAAGAGAGAGGAGGATGTTCCACCAGAGACAGCTTGGTAGGCCTGGACCGAGAGGGGTATTGCCTTTCCCCTTGAACATTGGCCTTGGAAGGCCCATGACGTCAACTCTGTGAAGGCCCTTGACGTCACCCAACATCAGATGGACATGATGGAGGCAGTTGTGTGCAAAGTGGCACATGTAACATGCTCCAAAGGCCTTGGAAGGCCTAACGTTCTGATCCTGGAGGCCAACGTCTCACTTAGGAGTCCCAACGTCACCCTAAAAGGGCATGATGTCACCTCTTTTGCATATTTTAGGGTTTAATTTGTCAATTTTATGTCAAAAACTGGATATTTGATGTAACTGGCCATGTCGGTCTTTATGACCTAATTTTGTAATTAAAGGTCATTTGGATTGTATAAATAAGGGATTAATCCCTTTTATTTTATCATCATTCTTTCACTCATAGAAGTGAGGTCTGAAATTCGGCCTCTTTAAGGCGTATTGGCTGAAATTAAGTTGTGTGCAACTCTTGGAGGAGGCTTGTCTTGGTGTATTTTGGCATTTTCTTGGTTGAAAGTCTTCAACTAGGGCATATTGCTAGATTATTCTCGGTGAATGTAAGTGAAAATCTGCAATTCATCTTTCTTTGAATGGTTATGGTATCTTTTACTTTTCATTTACTAAGATTATGAAATTGCTAGTGTAAAACCCTAGGAGATTAAGCACATGTTATTGTCCTTATCTCAATAGTTATCCTTCTACTAGATTTTGCTAGAAGACATAGCCATTGATGCATGTGCTAGAGCCCTACCTTTGTATCACTCTAACACCCTTGCTTCATCAAGCTTTTGTTTATCCAAATCTTGAGCTAAAGAAGAAGGAAAACCGTTAGGGCCTAGGGTTACCGACTTCCTAGTAGTTGTTTTCCTTCTAGGGTTTGATAATTGAGGCCTTGGGTTACCAACACCTCAATCATTCTCCCTCTTGTTTCTAGATCACACATTATCATTTGTTTCTTTCAAATATTGTTTCTGCAAAAAGTGACTACATTAGCCCTAAAGACACTGCTTTATACCTTATATTTGGTTGACTGATGAAAAAAACCCCCAAACCATTTACCTCAATCTATTTGCTAACTACTCCTAACCCTAGATTATACTAATCTACTAACGTTATTGTTGTTGTTAAAAAAGTAATCTAAATCCATACATTGTAGAAGTAAAATATCCTAAAAACAATTGTTAAAGTTGATTTTTACATTGCCTTCTTAGCCTCTAACAAGTGCTAACATATTGTTAATTCTAGATTATCATTTTGGGTGATTTTTGGAGCTTATTCAAGCCTTAATTGTGAAGCTATTAATATACATACATTGTTTTTATAAATTTTTGTTTGCTTCATCTTATTCATCAGCTTATTGCTTTTATTTAAAGTCCAAGGTTTTACGAAGCTCTAACATCAATTGTTACTTGCAAAATAGTGTTTTCTTGTTGTCTTGTTCTCGACAGATACATTAAAGCATATCTTTGCTTCATATTGGTAAACCTTTGGGACTTTTTGATCGGTGTGAATTCTAAGAGGGAAAAACTTTTCTTGATACCATAACCTTTACCTTCTCAAACCCCCATGTCATCGGGGACGTCTCCCCTAGGATTTCACCCCTAAAGAGAAAGAGTTGTCTTATTTAGGTGACAGTGATAAGACAACCTCCTGTTACACCAATTTACTGTCCACTTTCCTTTGTTTTTTGGAAAGGTACAAATTGTGCGATAACACCAATGTGATAACAAAGTTCGACAATCTCGCCTACGTCTCCGAGCCTTTGTCTCAGTGGGTGAGGCTTTCTTATTTCTATTCAAATCTTTAAAATGATATCACAGAAGTTCCAAAATGTTACAAAACTAATATGGTCTTATTCTGCCAAATCTCTAGAACCCAACAAAAAAAACGACACTCAAATCGGATGACCAAAGCTCCCAGAAATGGCCCGCAAAGGTGCACTCCTCAACAACTTCCCTACATAAAAATGGCTTTGGCTTGGGAAATATTTAGCATAAACCTACTCTGAATATCTTTCCATGGCCTTAAGAAGATGTGGTTTATATATATATGAAATTGGTAACCATATCCCAACTTCCTCCCAATATCTGGCCTAAAAAATGGCCTGATATCCCCCAAAGAGGGCCAAAAATCTCCAAATACAGTTGAATAAAATCCACAAAATCACTGTTCCAAAGTATTAAACCCACTTCTGCAGTAATATAGGGTGCAACCCCTTTTTGGCTGGCCCTTGGTCCTATGAGCGCGTTCCATGTGGCCAAGCGCCCATGCGCTGGCCCCTTACCTCTCGAACTTGGTCCCATGCTAGGCCATGTGGCCAGACCCCAATACATCCATGCGCTATCAAGTGTAGCTCCCCGATGGTGTTATCCCTTGGTTCTCGCCCCTGGTTGGTGGGCTAGCCCAATCGACCAGGGCTAATTATTCTAACTTCGTGCTGATAGCAAACGGGACCAGGTCCTATGGAATACGCCACACAACCGAGGGATGTATATATATATTACAACAACACCAATGTACTCCCTCCTGTGTTTATATGTGGAGGTTTGCGACCGGGGCCTGGGGCCTAGCCCAAACCCAAACCTCCACCAATGCATACCCCATATAAAATTAAATACATAGTTTGAACTTAGGGGTTAAGAACCATAGAGTGAGCGGGTTAGCTAGGCTGACCCTGCCAAGACGTAGCTCGGTGGGAGGTCTCGTGTTCAATTCTGGTGGAGACCCAAAACAGTTTTTGCAAACCATAATGAGAAAATCCATGGGTGCCATGTGGAAACCCATGTCTGGGCCACGTGGCACCTCTTCATTTGTCAAATCTGATGCCACTTGTCACCCTTCCATTGGACCACCTATCTGCTGAGTTGTCAACCACTGTACCTACCAAGCATCTGCCATGTCATCCGTATGGATTGCTTGGACCTGAGACATCATCTGTACAAATGTGCCACCTGTCACCAGTGCAAGGGTGACACATGTCACTCCTTGATTGGTCCCCTGTACCTATCCATGTCACTCGTCTATATGCCCAATCACCCTGCCACATGTCACCTCTAGAAGCTACCAAGTCAACGCTGACTGTGCATTTCCACGTCATTTTTACGACCATACGACCTATATAGTCAGCTTCCACATGGCACTGTATGGACTGTACAATCATATTTTTTTTTGCATGTTTGGAAAAACGAACAGATTGCGATATCAAGAGCATATGACATCTATTTGTGCCTGTTCAAGTTGCGTTGGGTTCGTATCGATGAGGTCTACACACATGTCTGTTTTGAAGACATCTTGAGAACTTTTATTTTTAGGCCTTTCTGAGCCCCATCAAGCTCCTGGATCTAATTATGGATCACACCTCCCCACTAAAGGACCTTTTGGTCCCTCAAAAGGTTACTGACTAGTCATCGAGCTCAGGATAGGCCACCCGACTTGTTCTCTGTCTCTGAACTCTATCCTGTGCACCTGTCTCATCAAGATCAATTGTAACACATTCATGACAACTGAAAACATATTGTTAGCCATTTGTACCTTGTCACATCTTACTGAAGACACTATCATCCATGCAGACAAGATTACTAATGTTAGAATAAAAAATATGACTACAAATGAGTTGATATGTTTGTAATATTTGCACAACATTAGCTTATCTTGAAGCAAACTGTGATTGCTTTTCCATTCTACAATCATGTCTTGTTCTTTCTTAAGATCTATTACTTGACTTGAAACAATTATAGGTGTGTTGATTTCTTGAGCCACCTTTCTTAATTGTTCCATATTTTGAAGAGTTTTATTTGCCTTTACATGATGAGCACGAACCACATATTCTTGATCTGCTTTGGTTAAATGATATTGATTATTTTTTCTGTAGAAGATTGCTTTACAATCATACAAGGATGGACTACCTAAGACCATTCCACATTCACTTAGTGGCACCACATCACATGTTACCTCGTCTACAAACTTAGATGAAATTGCAAATTTTAATGTGCACTGCTTGGTTATGTGCATTTGATGATTGTTGCTTATCCATTTAAGTGTGTAGGGATTATGATGCATCTTTATGTTTAATCCCAACGGTTTAACCAATTCCTCTGAAATTAAGTTATATTGAGATCCACTATCTATCAATGTGTCAACCTTAGTGTGCCTCACGATGACCTTGATGTGAAACAAGTTACTTCTACCATCAAATCCTTCACCAATTTTACCTGTCATACCAACCAATGTGACTTTAGATTCGTCACCTAAATCTGATCCCAAGTCTATGGGTTGTGTTGTCACTGCAACTATTTGCCTCCCTTTCTTTTCTTTGATCCACTTTGGTCTCTTCTTGGGATGCAATTGCCAACATCATTCCTCATCATGCCCCTATTTCTTGCAATTCTTGCAAGAGGGTTTCTATTCCTTTCTTGTTACTACATTTGCCTTCTTTCCATGCCACTTCCTCTTGTCCTCTGTCCTCGAAGACGATTCCCCTGATACACCAACACCTATTTTCCCTACTCAATGTATGTCGCTTGAAAGGAAACCTCATCAAGATTAGTTGGTCCAAACATGAATACAATATTTCGAGTATGTGTAGGTAAACTTCCTATATACTTCATAAGAGTTTCTTGGGTATGTAAAGGAATATCTAACATCAATGCCATTTTACAAAATTCATATGTATATTCTTGCACTGTTTGTCCTTTTCTTAGTTTTAAAGCTTGCCATTCAATTAATGCTTTCTCTTTATAACCCAAAAGATATAATTGCTTTCTAAATGCATAAATAAAACTTTTCCATGATGGAAATACATTACCCACTTGTTGCGTGCCATTTTGCAACTTGCTTTGCCACTAGATGAGTGATGTGCCTGCAAGTCTAAGGGATGCCAACTTGATCTGAGTTGCCTCATCCTTGATCTGTTGCACACTGGAATAAACCTCCATCTATCTAACCCAATTTTCAAGTCTCTATGCATTAACTTCACCATCATATATGGGTAATTCAAATTTAACATCAAGTTTTAATAAAGGCATTTCATTCTTATGTTTATGGACATGTTTATTTGCATTGGATTTAGAACTTGAAGTTGAAGAAGAAGGAGAAGAATTGAAGAAGAAGGAGAAGAAGGAGAAGAAGGAGGTGATGATGGAGGTGAAGGAGAAATTTGAGGAGGATCCTCTCCTTCTTCACTTTTTCCTTTTGAAGATTCACCCAGATTCGGTCTATTTCATTTCGAGTAATCCTCATACAAAACCTTCATCATCTCCGACACAACGAAGAAATTTTTTCGAAACTCTTTCTCATTCTGAGAAAGTCCCTCTTCCTATGCCATCCTCTTGCTTTGAGAAGTTCTGTTTCACAATCCAATCAATGGATTCTCTTCAACAAGCTTGTTTTCACCATGATGTAGCTTTTCCATGGTTAACATGCAAAACTCAAATCCAAACGTCAACTAGCTCTGATACCACTTGATCCGAAAATATCTTTTAAATGACAATGGTTGAGTCATTAAGCATGTGTTCATTAACCACTTAGGAAGATTAATGAAAGAGGAGGAAATGATGAGAAAACATAACAGTTCTATACACATATACATATCTAAAATGTAGCATAAAAACAACAACAAACCATAACACCAATATGATAACGAAGTTCGACAATCTCACCTACGTCTCTGAGCCTTTGTCTCAGTGGGTGAGGATTTCTTATTAATGTTCAAAGATTTAAAATGAAATCACAATAGTCCCAAAAGGTTACAAAACTGATCTAGTCTTGTTCTACCAGATCTTTAGAACCCCAAAAAAGAAACGACACTCAAATCGGATGATCGAAGCTCCCAGAAATGGCCTGCAAAGGTGCCCTCTTCAACAACTTCCTTGCATAAAAATGGCTTTGGCTTGGAAAATATTTAGCATAAAACTACTCCGAATATATTTCCATGGCCTCAAGAAGGCTTGATTTATATAGATATGAAGTTGGTAACCATCTCCCAACTTCCTCCCAAGATCTGGCCTCACAAAGGGCCCAATATCCCCCTAAAAGGGCCAAACATCTCTAAATACAGTTGAATAAAATCCACAAAATCACTATTCCAAAGTATTAAACCCACTTCTGTAGTAATATAGGGTGCAACCCCTTTTGGCTGGTCCTTGGTCCTATGAGCGTGTTCCATGTGGCCAAGCGCCCATGCGCTGGCCCCTTACCTCTCGGCCCTAGTCTTGTGCTAGGCCATGTGGCCAGAGTCTAATACATCCACGTGCTATCAAGTGTAGCTCCCCAATAGTGTTATCCCTTGGTTTCTGCCCCTGGTTGGTGGGCTAGCCCGACCGACCCGGGCTAACCGTTTGAACTCTGTGCTGATAGAAAACAGAATTGGGTCCTATGGAATAAGCCACACAACTGAGGGTTGTATATATATGTATATATATTACAATCATGCCAAAGTACTCCCACCCGTGTTTATATGTGGAGGTTTGCGACCGAGGGCTGGGGCCTAGCCCCGACCCAAACCTCTGCCAATGCATACCCCATATAAACTTAAATACATAGTCTGAACTTAGGGGTTAAGAACCATAGAGTGGATGGTTTTGTTAGCCCAACCCTACCAAGACATAGCCATGAACGAGCCAATCCATGGGTGACATGTGGCAGCCCATGTCTGGGCCATGTGGCACCTCTCCATTTGCTGAATCTGATGCCACTTGTCACCCATCCATTAGACTACTTGTCTGTTGAGCTGTCAACCACTGTACCTGCCATACGTCTACCATGTCATCTGTATGGATTGTATGGATCTGTCACATCATTCGTATGGACGTGCCACATGTCACCACTGCAAGGGTGGCACGTGTCATTCCCTGATTGGTCCCATGTACCTGTCCACGTCACCCGTTCGTATGCTCAATCACCCTGCCATGTGTCACCTCCAAAAGATGCCACATCAACGCTGACTTTGCCTTGCCACGTCAATTTTATGATCACACGACCTGTACAATCAGCTGCCACGTGGCACTGTACGGGCTGTACAATCATCTTTTTGTTGCTTGTTTGGAAAAACAAACACATTGTGATATCAGGAGAATACGACGTCCGTTTGAGCTCATTCAAGTTGTGTTGGGTTCGTATCTATGAGGTCTACACACACATTCGTTTTGAAACCATTATGAGAACTTTGGTTTTAGGCCTTTCTAAGCCCCATCAAGCACCTAGATCCAATTCTAGATCAGTTGAATACCTCAAGAAAAAGTTTTTCATCTCAATCTTTCAGACTTCACTTATGAATTTGTCAATCATCTTCCATGTTCTTGCTAATTCCTTCCCACACCTCAGATTGTGAAGACGTCCAAGGTAACCAACCTTCAGACTCTTTGAGTTAGTCTATTGAACCTTTGATTTTTCATGATCCCTTTCTGAAGTGGATTGATCACTTTCCTAAATGTGTGACTTGGCATGATTTTGTCCCTCCCTCCTGCCTCCATGAGCTATACTTTACGATTTCCGATGAGTCAATACATTCTCCAACTCATGTTATTTTTGTGCTTGACTTATCATTGTTTTGGTTTATGATGAAGCACATAGGTAGGTATTATGATGCATTGCTAGGATGGTTTCACTAGCTATTTGAATACACCTAGCATTCAACCAACATGTAAGTAGAGGTAAGTAGGTAGGCATTTTCATTCATTGTATATACCATCTACATTTCATGCTACACTAGTTCTATTTCCATTTGCACATATGATTGTTTACTTGTAATTCATTGTATCATATGTGAGCCAGGGGTGATATCACCCAAATTATTACTAATCAATCTTGTTGAGATATAGTAGGTCATAGGTCATACTAGAGATGTTGATTTTCTCATGCGCTCTACAGTTAGCACATGTCCCTGAGTTCGAGCCAAATGTTATCTCCTATCCTAGGGATAACTAAGGAGATTATGTCTCGAGGTCCACCGATCCTAGACATGGAGTACTGAGAGCCATATTAACTTGAGCCTGGCCCTGGAGGGCCCATCCTTCTTCTTCAACACCTCTATTCTATCAGCAACAACAACATCCATCCCATCGACATAGTTATGAAGTAGCAGTGGGTCTTTTTCTATGAGGTAATGAGTCCAGGTATCATGTTATGTGTCACTATGATTCTCAAAACATTTGAATATGTGCATTTAATTCTCTTTTGATTCATGACTTGTGCTTGGACTTTATACCGTTTGACTTGTCCATACCTTGGGGGGGATGACAAAATGCCCTAACAAGTTGGTTCCCCTAGGAATGAGTTTCCACTGTGTGGGTTTATGAAAGGTCATCATCCATTCCTATCATACTTATCAATTTTCATCATCTTCCCTCTCATCTTTCCCCTACATTGTTTCGAACATTGTGTTTTCCAAGTTGGTGAAGGGTTGTACCTTGCCTTGTGGGAAGAAGGGGATAAAGGCCCATAGGGTAAAAGTACATGACAAAAGTTAAAAGCCAATAGATCAAACCTTGAGATGCTTCGCCTAGGGATCCCCAAGAAAGAAATAAAAGGCTTCTCAACAAGAAAAAGGGGGGTCCCATAAAAAGGATAAAACTCAAGACTTAGTTGGTGGATACGGGGTCTCATCACGAGTCATCCTATTAGGTCCATGGACATGTAGCGGTATGAAACTACTATTCATCTGGTCACCATGCCATGGTTGTGGCTCTTGGTGGCATAGCCAAGAGAAAGGGGGTCTCACCACAAGCCAACCTTCTCATCTCTGTGAAATGCTTGTGGGTAATGCCGTCACCATTGGTCACCACGCGAGGCTAGTGTCCCCCAAGTATTCTCTTGAAAGAAAAATCAATAAGATAAAAAATAAAAAGACATTGAATGGGTTAGGAAACAATTGTGTCCATGACAAGGTGCAACTCACCTTCTTCAGAGGCACCCACAGGTAAGACCTACATTTCC
>CBVK0102740359.1:0-13260 GCA_900067695.1 Picea abies
ACATCACCAAAAGACTTCATCCTCCCTTGAAATTCAGCCTTCTTTACTTCGGATTTCCTCATAAATTCAACTTATATCTCCTTATTCATCAATAAACTTGTGTGCATTGAAAAATGAATGTATAATGAGATATTTTTATACCCATTATGTCACTTCCTTTTAACATTAGGGTCGACATGTAGTTTATGCTTCAATTCACATTGTCATTTTCAAAAATTCATTTATCTTCAATCATGAGGATCCACGTGACATTCCACATACGACCGGAAGCAAAATGACTTATACTATCCATCCATGGGTGTTGTATATGCATGTGTAATTTCCTTCATGTCTATATACTTTGATCAATTGTGGGGTCCAAAAGACAATGGCTAGGGTTGACATCAATGACAACAACCAATCTTCCAACACCTTCTTCAATTCTTGATTGCATTTATAATTTTAGCTCATCAGTATTTAGGGATTCCTCAACCTTCTTGTAAATTTCCCCTTCAAGTATGTTAGTAAATTAGTCATCCAAGATCTTTGTTTCTTTTTTATTTTGGTCTTTCTTCTTTTCTTCTTTCAATATTTTAACATCATCCAGTAGTTTTTTATTAGGGTTTCATAATCTACATATATCTTCATCTTTCTTTTTCAAATCTTCCCTTTACTCATCATCTTCCAACTTTTCTTTGCTAATATTTTCTTGCTTTAATTTTTGAACTTCCTTAATGAGTGTTTCATTAAGGTCTTATATCTCAAATATCTCATCACCCTTCTTATTTATCTCTTATTTATCTTCTTTTAAATCATTTTGAATTCTATACATTGCCTCCATTTTTGTGTCCCTAATCCAATTATCTGAGAAAAAAATTTCAAATTCTTTCAATGTGTTGTTCCATCTAGTATCTTTATAAATACTCATACACCCCTTCTAAGATTCACCAAAAAAATACATTTTTTCCTCTGAAGAATCCATACCCTATTTCTTTACCAACCTCAACCATTCCATAGGATTTATTTCATATTTATCTTCATCTCTTGTAAATTTAGGTATTTCCTTTGATTCTTAAGTGAGGTATAACCCCAACCCTCAAATTACAACCTTAGTACGTTAAGGATAATGATATTAAATAGTTATAATAACTTTTCCAATATAATATTATGTGTTTTCTCTTTCCAATGGCTTTTGAATCACCTCAATCAGACATCCTAATCAAAATTTATGATAGTTTTAAGTGAACATACCATTGAAAACCCTGATTTTGATTCTTCCTTCTAGAGGACCTTCCTTCTGATGTATTTCTGAAATTTAGGCTTGTAGTAATCCAATATGGCTTCTCTGTAATGTCATAGGTCTAACCAAAATTGTATGTTCCAAGTGAAAGTTAGGGTAACTTTCCCAAACCTTTGTGATTTTTGGATTGTTCTAGAGAGCTAACTTGCACAGAATGTCACGTATCCAATATTTAATACTTGATTCTGAAATTAATACCAGAAATACTATGGACTATCCTCTTTCAAATGAAACTATTCTCAGTGAATTTGGATCATATCTGAAGAATATATGACATTTTTACCTGGAACACATGTTTGAGAATAGTAATAGGACTAGTCACAAACCCTATATTCCACAAGGTGTATCTCAAAAATTCTAATGACCTAGAATCTGAAATTAGTACCATATGTAACCTTATATGTCTTCTAAATATCCCTAGTATGTACCCTTATCCTTACATGGTACTAATTTCCCTATGTACTAATATCCTTAGAATCTAAAATTAGTACCATATGTACCCTATATGTTTTCCCTTTGGGTTATAACAAAGTTTCTTTTATTTTGATAACTATTATGAAGGTTGTGTGATTGTTTTGTGACCCTCCATTCTTCATTTATATGTATATATATTTATATGAAGTTAATGCTAATAAAAATGTTAGTGTAAAACATCACATTGAATTATGCATGGATCTGGTGGTATTTATATATTGACGAGGTCACTTCCAAGGTTTTCAATAATTTACATAGGCATGATGTCAATGGTATAATGTTAGTAATTTTTTAGGGTTATGTTGACTTCTACATTTCTGGTGTGAGACAAAATAATCTCAGGTGTAATACAACTCTCTCATAAATTTTTAGGAGAGTGATTCCTTAAAGGAATTTGGTTTTGGATTGTTGGTTGAATTGATGGAGTTAGAGGAGAGCCATGTTTTTGGCCTTATAGGGGCGTAGGAAGACCTCTAGAAGTGTTTTCCTTCCTTAGGAAAATTTTAAAAAATTCTATAATTATCCTAAGGAAAAAATTTAACTAAGTCATGTGTATTGCATGAAAATTATTTTCATGCAATACAGGGTCTATTGCATGAAGATAATATTCATGTGATACAACTTGTATTGCATGAAGAAAAATTTTGTGTGATACAAGAAAGCTTGGAAAGGTTCGAGACTTAGAAATCTTTTAGCATTTTGTCTTATCACATGAAGTTTGACTTCGTGTGATGTGGTGTATTGCATGAAGATAAAATTCATGCAATGCATCGTAGGAAGATAAATATTCCCACAATGTGATAAGTGAAGAAGATCCTTCATGCATCAGAATAATTTTTCCAAGGGTGTTTTGTATTGCAAGAAGTTAGAATTTCTTGTGATATGTCTCAAAGAAAAACATATTTGAGAGTGTGATAAAGAAGAAAGGTAAGAGATAAGGAATATAAATGGAAGGATAAAGAGGACAAGAAAAAAAATGGTGCATCGGGAAAAAGTTTGGAAAAGTGTTCCATATCACAAGAAAATAGTTTTCTTGTGATATTTCGCAAGCATCCAAAACTTCTAGCAATACGATAAGAATGAAAGAGAAGAAAAGATGGAAAAATATGAAGTTTTCATGGGAGGATAAAACTTTCAATGATGTGATATATCGCAATATAGTTAGCTTTCTCACGACAATATAAGAAGGAAAAAGATTGTTGGATGTAGTGTTGTCATTGATGTCAATCATAGAATGTCGAATGCAGTGACAATGGTGGATATCATGTGTTATGGATGATCATTGATGTCAACAAAGGGTCCATATAGTTAATAAGATTATAACTCTTTTGATATACCATATTATACTAAGTAAATAGAGAAAACATTAATAAAATTGTTGCATAAGGTTATGTATAGCCAAGTTATGAAGTAGTCATCCTCTCAGAGAAAAATAGAGAAGAAGTTTCCTATTTATTTCATGCCAATCAATGTTCTAGCAAATAAAGGTGAAAATGAGGGCAACATTGTTTAAAGTACTATTTAGGGTTTTTAAAGAGTGAGATTAGGCCTTTTGGTGAAATATGTACAGAACTAAAAAGATCGTGAAGAACTCTATAAAATATGTACAGAGTCATGTGAAATGGGAATTCTAATCATTAATACTCTCATAGGTGACTACACATTGAAGTGAAGAGCATGTTGGGTGGATTCTAATAAAACTAGTTGATGTCCCTACTCACTCCCTACTAAAGAGAATGTTGGCCAATATGTTATTTATGATCAAAGGATAAATCTAGAGTTGGAAATCAATGATGAGATAGTTGTTGTTCATGGCATTTCCTGAGTGTCATGGGAGCATGGAAATGAGAAACCATATCTATATGATGATGATTTGGAGTCTAAACATAGAGATATTAATTCTAATCACAACTTGCCACTATGTAAGTGAACGTAACTACTAAGGATGCACATCAAACCCCAAGAAGCGAGGGAGAACATGCTAGTTGTGACTCTAGACTTGAAGGAGCACATGCCATTCCTCGCAATCTAGGCATTGGAGAGGTGATGATAAGAAGCACATATCCACTCTCATATTTTAAGGGGACAATGAGGTTAAAATAATAAAACCCTTATAATTTAACTTTAATAAATAAATAAAAGTATAAATAAATAAAGTGAAGTTACGTAAAAGAGAGGTGCATGTGAAAAAGTAGAAATTGAAATAAATAAATAAAGTAAAGTTACCTAAAAAGATGTGCATGTGAAAAAGTAGAAATTGAAATAAATAAAAGTAAGAGAGGTGCATGTGAAAAAATAGAAATTTAAATAAATAAAAGTAAGAGAAGTTACGTAAAAGAGAGGTGCACTTGAAAAAAAAATAGAAAGTGAATCTTACTAGTATATCTTACTTATATATTTAAAAGAGCATGAACAAATTAAAATAAATATCTTACAATTGATTTTATCAATGGTGGTTTCAAGCTCATGGTTTTGAAAAACCATGGTATTTTCCCATGGTATGTGAAAAGAAAAAAGGAAAAAAAAGGTTATAAATTAAGTTAACCCAATTAAAAATATGACTATAATTAAAAGGTCTTCACGTAGATTTATGAATAAAAACAAAAGGGAAATAATATTGTTTTAAGATAAACATTATTTAATCAAAAGGGTGCAATGTTTCAATGTCAAAAGACACATTGATTCAAAATGACACCCCTTAGAAGAATATATAAATGAAGATTTATGAAGGAAATAAAGTGTATTTGTGGGTTTTCATTCGAAGATCTAAAGAAGAGAAGAGTCCGAGGAAGAAAAGTCAAGATATTTATGTGACTTAGAAGATATCTGAGTATAATTTAAGTAGAGTCACCAGAATATATGACAGATTAAAAGTAAAACCACACAGTAAGGGTGGAAGGGAGGAGCTAGGGAGTATTGTAGTCCACTTCAAGAAGAAACCTGAAATGGCAGGGGATCAATGCCTCCTTTCAATTTGGTGCTTGAAGAATTCAGGGATTTGGAGCCTCCTTTCAAGTTGGTGCTTGAAGAAGCAAGGAGTTGTAGCTTCCTTGAGTAGGTTCTCAAAAAATAAAGGGGATTTGTGTCTCCTAGAGTTGGTGCTCTAAAAAGGATTGGTGTCCTTCATAATCACAGTTTGTTGTTATACATACATTGTAATTCTTGTTAATGATAAATAATTAATTATTCTTAAATAATTCCATTGTTAATTTATTGTTGTGGTTGAATTTTTTTTAAAAGGACTACTAATTGGATAAAAGGTAATACTTATTCACCCCCCCTCTCAGTATTTACAACAAAGACAAGCATCACAAGAGATAAATTGTTGATGAGTGCAATATGTCACACGAAGAAAAAGATTTTGAGATGTGACATATCACCATGAGAAGATTTAGTTGAAGTGAGAAAGAGAGAAAGAGAGAATGTATAGTAAGAGAGAACATTTTCTCAATTGTGGTGTGTTGCATGATAGAGAAATTTCCAATGCGATAAGAAAATTTTGAAGGTGTGATATAACGCAAAGAAGAATATTTTGGCTAATGTAATAACTCAGAAAAAAGCAAAAATTCCCATAAATGTGTGAAATGAAAGTGGACTATATAATTCCATGTCAGCTAGAACATGTGTTTCCATGTGGGCTTGATAACCTAGAAAGGAGAAAGTCTTAAGAAAATTCATATGGCCAGAACATTTTGCTCGGAGCTTGGAATTGAGAAAGATTATAGTCATTGGAAAGCTATTGACAAGTAGATTACCATTGTAATAATAGAAGTGAAATTTGAGTTAGTTTTAATATGAAAAAATTATATACCCCACCTCCTCAATGCTACTTAGGAGGTTCGGTATGTTGCACCCTCAACCTTTGGACCAAATACCACCATCACCTCCAGAGTCACCTCAATATCCACCCTATGTGCCTAAATTGAACATCATAGCTAGTGATATTTTGAATCAGTTGATAGGTAAATTAAATGGTTGGAAACCAACCACATAAACCTTCATAGATGTACCAAGGATCTCTTAACTTGAGAGGACATCTACATGACTTACTTAAACATCACAAGATAATTTTACCCAAGTTCAACCCAGACAAGCCGTGCGTTCCTAAAGACCATATCAAGAATTCATACCCTATTGTGAGGATAATGAATGTTGAACATGAATATGTGGTCTGCAAAATATTCCCATACACCTTCAAAAAAAATTCATCTACCAGGGATGGGATTATTTTAAGAGGTAATTTATCAGTAAATTCAATGAAGAGAAAACTCCTTCTACACTTTTGAAATAATTAATATCCATTAAAATGGAGAAGAAAGAATGAATTAAATACTTTAACCAACACTTCACCACCATCCTCAATAAGTTCCCCATTAACGCCCATCCAATATAAGTCATAGTAATGGAATATTACACATCTGCCATACATACATCCATTTCCATGTTCGTCAAGAGAACTGGTAAAACCACTCTAGCTGAATATTTCAAATAAGCTAAGAAGGTATAAAAGGAAATTCTAGCTGGGAAGAATCCTTTGTTTTTGAAAAAACTTGAAAAGAAGGAACCCACTAAATTATAAGGTTCCCTTAAGTTGGCTAAGAATTTATCCAATGAAGTTTTTGACCTCAAAAATAATTCTAGAGAGGGTATATCCACTCACAAACCTTTTAGACCCTTTCATAGAAAAGAAAAAAACCAACCCAAACCTCCAGAACCCTCAAATATGAATCTAAATATGGAGGAAGTAGGGATGGACCACTTATGCACTTACCACAAAGCTAATCATTATGATAAGACCTATCCACAATGGATCAACTATGTGACTTTGGTTATAAATTAGTTACTTGACTAACAGTCTCTTTTTGACAAGTTATACCAAGAGACTGAGAATGAAGAACCTACATAATAAGGATACATAGTTGGAGAAGACACCATGTTCCTTTAGGACTTGGTGGTGGACTCAGATAATGATGTACTAGAATAGGTATCCTTAGGAGATGTGCAAGACCCGCAACCTACTCCTAAAAAAATTACAACCTAGGAAGTAATGGACATGTTCCTAACACCACTCTTCCTACCAAGACAACTTCATGCTTTAGAAAATTTCTTCCTCTCACTCATGCTCAAGGTATCACACTTGGCCCCCAATCAAAATCTTTCCCCAGCATTGTTCAAGCCAGCAAAACCTCGGTGAGCACTCCAACCATGCAGCCCATGGAATGCAGTGTCATTAAGGACATGAAGAAAACAAAAGCTGATGTTTCCATGTATGAGATATGGACTTTACTCTAGAAAAGAGATTTTTTCTTGACTACCTTCAAATATCTCCCCAACACATAGTAGAAATCCATTGCTACACTTGAGAGTAAACTTGAACCCACAAAGAAAAAATGGGAGGATAAAGCATCACTTAAATATATTATTAATGTAGCCAATATATGCACACACTCAAAATCATAGATTCCTCCATTTTTTTCGGAAGAGCACACGTCTGAACTCCAGTCACTAGCTTATAAAATCATAGATTCCTCCATTTTTTCTAACCTCTAATATATACAACGACAATGTACTTAATTGTTTAGTAGATTCAAGAGTGTCTTCTAATGTAATGCCTTGTTCTATCTACCAAAAAATAAATGTTACTCCTTATAATTTCACAATTAGAATCATTCAATTAGATATATTTGATGTAAATATTATGGGTGAGGTCAAAGACGTCATGATCAAGCTAGTGTTAGACCTGAGGGTGTTTCCATTCATTGACATTGTGGTTGTTGATATTCCTAAAGCATATTGCTTACTACTAAGTAGATACTAGTCACAAAAGATGCAGGGTTATTTTTCTACCAATTGATCTCACTTGTGGTTACTTACAAGGGATGAAATAACCAAATAAGAGTGGAAAATGAATCCCACATGAAGCATATTGTCACAAAGTTGGAAGGTGGGAAGGAACCTAAAAACCTTTATCATTCTGTGTTGGGAAACTAATTTTTGGAAACTGACTATGGGTTTTATTCATCTAAGCAATCACCCCTAAAACTAGACACATAGTCTGAACACCTTCATTGCACATAGACTTATGCAAATGACTAATAATATTAGGAGAAGCTAGTACTAGTTCCACTAACTTAGAAATAGGTATTGATATTTGTACTTTATTCTTTGATGTATCTATGTCACACAAAGGAGTTGGGGTAGGTTTTATTTTAATGGACCCTCTTAAATGGAAGAATTTAATTTCCTTCCAATTAGAGTTCGAATGCACCAATATTATTGCTTAATATAAGGACTTGGTTCAAATTTTGGAGAAAGATATTTCCATTAAGGTAAAATGTTAAAGGTTTTTGGTGATTATGATATCATTGTTAAACAAATATACAAATGTCTACACTATTTATCCCCTCATTTAAAAGGCTACCAATAGGAGGTATGGAAACTAAATGATAATTTTGAAGAATTTAATATCACTTATATTCCTCTCTCACAAAACGCTACCATGGATACTTTGTCTAACGTATCTTCAAGGTTTTCCTCGTTAAATAATGGTTTTTCTATTGAATTGATTTTTAGGCCCTCAGTGCCATATAACATCAAGAATTGGAGGGTGTTCAATGATGATGAGAAAATCATAGAGTTTCTCACCAATGTTGGCACCTTCAAGGATGTTTTCGTTAATGATGAGGAACATGAGAACATTGTACAAAAGTGAAAAACATGACTCAAATAACTTCAGTGGTAACCCATTACTAAGAGGAGTGTTAACTTTGGAAAATATATTCAAATTATAATCAAAGTTTCAATCAATATTTAACATGAAGATGAACAGTTATTCCATGAATCATGCATTAATCAACCTGGGTACCTAAGGGAATCCCAAATTCATCAATTTGGGAACATGTTGCACTAAAATTGAAAATTGTACCTTCATCCAAATGTTCACAAAGTCTAGAGATGTATTTTCTTAGAATTATGAAGACCAAAACATATGACACCAAAATTATACATGTTATATCCCTCAAGAAAGGTGCAAGGTGTTTTCAATAGAAACTACATAAATTTCATCCAACGTTAGAACCATATCAATACAAAAGGAATTGAAGAAGCTTATTGATACCAAGATTATATTCAAATTTCATCATTCAATGTGAGTTGAAAATCTAGTGCCTATGAGAGAGAAGTTAGGAGAAATTAGACTCTATGTATATTTCTGGAATTTGAACCAGGCATATGATAAAGACAACTACCATACTCCTCTGATGCAAAAAATCCTCTAACTCGTCTCTAGTTTTGAATTTTTTTCCTTACTAGATGGGTTCTTTGACTACAATCAGTTTTTAGTAAATGAGTTTAACAGATTGAAGACTACTTTCTACATGAAGTGAGGAACATTTGCATACCACAAAGTTCCATTCAAACTAATAGATGTGGGTACAACATTCCAGCATATTATGGGCATAACATTTAAAGGACTGGTTGGTCAAAGAATCATGTTCTACCTCGATGATGTCATGGTTTATTCCAATAAGAGGTTAGACCACCCACACCATATGAAATAAACCTTCAAAAGATATAGAAAATATAGTATATCACTGAACCCAAAGAAAATCATCTTCATTGTTTTAGAGGGAAATTTGCTTGGTCATTTCATCTCTAAATATGGGGTTTTTGTAGAGATGAAAGGAAATATATATATCATGCAGATTCTCATGCCCAACAGTAATAAATTTGTGCAATAATTCTTTAAAAAGATCATTTTTTCAAGAATACCCATGGACGACTTTACTGAAATAGTGAAGCCTCTTCAAAAAATGATTAAGAAGGATGCTCAGTTCAAATGGACCTCTGTTGAGAAGGAATATTTTAAAAAAGTGAAGGCTTCCATAATTGCATCTCTAGCATTACACAACCCATAATTCAATAAGAATTTATCACTATACACTTTTTCTTCTGATAATTCCCTTGCAGTAGTGCTCAATCTGAAAGATGAGTAAGGGAATGAGTTCCCAATTTCATTCATGAGCATTGATCTACAAGTGGTTGAGTTGAATTACCTAGCAATTAAAAAACAATATTTTGTTGTTTACAAGGAAGTCAAAAAATTTAGGCCCTATATCCTAAAAAACCACACCAAGGTAATAGTGCCTCGCCCGGTAGTGAGAAAAATATTTATATAGAAAGAACTTGGTGAGTAGTTGAAGCTTTGGATATATTTGATTCATTAGAAAAAGGTTTGGAAAGTTGAAGCTTTGGATATATTTGATTCATTAGAAAAAGGTTTGGAAATTTATGAGATGTCACTCTAAATGAAGGAAGTTCTTTATGTACCTGCCCAGACTGATTCTTGGTACAATGATCTCAAGTAGTATATGCAGCATAGGACTTCACTAAGTCACCTAAAATCGACAAAGAAGAGGGAATTAGTTCTTATATCTTCTCAGTACCATATCATTAATGTCATCCTATTCTAGAATAACTATGGTAGATTACTTCTTAGATGCCTTGAAAAGTAGTACATTGATAAAGTCCTCATATAATTACATGATAGACCTACTAGAGAACACTTTGTTGGTGAGACTGCAATCCATATGATCATAAAAGCCGGTTATTATTGAACAACAATTTTCAAACATTCACATTCTTACACTCGAAAATTCAAGGTGTGTTAGAAGTGTGTGGACCGATAGAACAATCCCACAATCCCTTTACAACCAGTGGTTGTTGAAGAGCCTTTTGAGCAATAGGTATTGGATTGCATTGGAAAAATTAACCCACACTCTTATAGATAGCACCAATACATTATGTCTATGATGGAATGATTCACACAATGGAATGAGGCTATACCTCTAAAAAAGGTAAACGAAGAGGTTGTAATTCACTTTCTAGAGCATCATTTGATCACCAAGTTTGGTGTGCCAACCACTCTTTTTTTATATTTTGTACACAATTTTATTCTTTAAAGTTAATTGAGTTTTCTTTAAATAGAGGGATCATTTTGTGATATGAAGCTAACTATTATCCCCAATGAAATGATGTATCCTAATCCACTAATAAAAACATAATGTGTATCCTAATTGTAGTTAATCGTCAGAGGAACTATCATGATGTCTTACCCAATGTTGTTTGGACTAAGAGAGTACCCCCAAAAGCCTCTCTTGGAACATATTCCTACTCCTTAGTTTGCAGGAAAGAATCCATCCTACCACCAAACATCTTCCTACCATATCTCCATTTATGTCAAACCTCACATGGGTGTAATTGCCAAATCATACCAAGAAGGGTTCACACCCTGCTTAAACTTGAAGAAGAGAGAAGAAAAAGAAGAAAATTGTTGTTTACCAATAGACAATTAAGAGAGAGTTTTATAATAAGTCTATAAGAGAAAAGGAATTCCAAGTGGGATACCTTGTGTTAAAGGAAACATAAAGAGAAAGGTAAAAATTATAAATTTCAACAATTATGGCTTGGTCCTTACTTGGTAATGAAGAAACCTAGCCTAGAAACATACAGACTACAAAATATCTAAGGAGAAGTAGACCTCTTTCCTGTCAATGGCCAAGTCTTGAAAAGATACTTAAGTTAGTTTCCTTTTGAGAGATTACTTGTAAATAAGTGGTTTTCCTTGTATTTTTTTTAGTTTTTCATTTGAATTCTACTTATTTTCATTTGTTTTATTTGAATTTGCTTGTTTCTTTCTTTGCTTTTAGTCATATGCTTTTCTTAACTAGTTCCTTTTTAAACAATTTTATGTTACATCTTGTTCCAAAAACTTACCACTTGTTGCTAATACTTTGATTGCTCCAAGGTCCTTGAGTACATCTATTCAAAATCATGGAAATCCACTATGACCCCAATAGTTGGGACATCGGTTCTTATTCTCTATTCATTACCTCAATTTAGCACATGAGACTTAGACTCAGTTGTGGAACACTACCTAACCAACAAATGGCTATGAGAAACTCAAGCATAATTATAGATATATTGTTGGTTACCTTTGAGGCTCCACTCATACATCTAATAATGAAAGATGTTCTACCCAAAAGCTAATGGAATGACCAAGGTGTTGCATGTAAGGAAGGTGTTTATCATAAAACAGGCATATCTGGAACAATTCTCGCTAGAAGTATCATCCCACATTTATTTAAAGGACAACTAAAATACCCCATCCACCTCTTTCTTAAAATAATATACTAAAGGTAAAGGCTTGTGAAAGTCATTCCAGATCATGTGGGACATGCAAGTATCTCCATTAGGGCCATGGGTGCCCAATGGAAATGAAGCAAGGCATGAAATATCGATGTGACTCCATAAAGGTTATGGATGCTCATTGGAAGTGTAGAAACACCAAGAGAATGTGGATAATTAGATTGAATCTTTATTATTTCTTGTATGTAATAACATTGTGACACTGCACTAGCCTCTGAGGAAGAATTAAGCCAGGGAATGAACTTTGTACTTTTACTTTGCAGTTATAACTAGTAATATACTCAAACTAGAAATTAATACTCATCCAGTTGATTTGAAGGAAAAGGTACAGTGGGACTCATCGAGTTGAAGCTTAGATGCTTGATCAAAGGTAATTGTTTTCCTCAACAAAACTAGTAATTGTCTTAAATCTTGCCAGTGAAGATTCATGGTTTTGCTTAGTGTGTTGGCAATTGTTGAGCTAGAAACAATCCTCCATACTATTTTTTGTGTTTTCAACATCTGATGAAGGAAACAAATAGCATGGGGCCCCTCATTTTCTTTTCGATTTCTAAGCCTTAAATGGAATTTTCTTTGGATTGATCCCTTTACTTGGAAATTTTCCATGAGGTTAGTCTTGTTCTTCCTTCCTGGGACTCACCAGGCTCCAAATAATTTTCCTGATATTTTTCCTTGGCCTTTTGAGCCATTTTTTTCCTTTTGAATTCTTCAAAACTTGTAAAAAAAACATATTCTTTGCATTTCATAGAAACTTATTTTAGTTGTGTTGTATCACATTGAAGTCAATTTTGGCCACAATACATTGCATTGCATCAAATTTACCTTCATCGAGACAAAGGGAAAACTTCAAAAGTTTTGGAAAATTTTACCATACCACATGGATTAAAGTTTCCCTTCCTTTCACCATATCTGATACAAAAACAATCTTCTCATGTGACTTATCATATTGATCCAAAGTTTCAAATCATGTAATATGTCACATAGAAGATAATCATTGGCGTAATATATCATGCTCAATGAAATTTATCCCTTCTATAGCACATTGCATCATAATTTTTTACTATGTGACATGTTGCATCTCCTCATGTTGGCCCTTGACCAAGTTTTGGGGAAACTTTGGTCAATTTTGGCCCACTTTTGGACTTCGACACGTTGGTCAAAATAGGAGCACCCAGGTGGAGCTGAGATCATGGATATCACCTATTTTGAGGGTTATGTGGACCCAGTAATGGGTCCTCTAGGGTTTTGTAACGGGTTTATGGGATGTTGGCCCATGGGTTTTCCCCATGTTTAGGCCTTAT
>CBVK0102740370.1:4298-17413 GCA_900067695.1 Picea abies
AATCTAAAACTTCATGGTCCATAGCTTTACAACAAAGACAACTAGATCTTCTACCAGGACATTCCTTAGCCAGATGACCTAGTCTTTTACAACTGTAACAAAGGGTCAATCCTCTCTTTCTCTTAAATGATCCCCGACCTTTCCTGTACTACGCACTAGGATCATAGTATTTAACCAACAAATAATTCTTTCTAGGATCATGCATCCATTTGTTAGTCCAAACATTCTTTCTATTCATAGGTATAACATATCTTTCACTATTCTTATCAAATCTATTCATATCAAATATTATTTCATCTAGTTGCACCCTACTTTTCAAGATGGGACAAAATTTATCAAACATACCCAGATCCATACTTTTGAAACAAAAATAACCACTTATATTACTTTTAACAAAGCACAAATATTTCAGATCTTACCTCTTTTCTTCAGATCAGAATTTTTTTCTTAGCACAGAGCTTCACAGATTAAGTAGAATACTACACATTAGGGAAACAGATCTATGCACAGAGATTTCACAGTTTCAGGTCAGATCTTCACACAAAGCTCCTTTTTCTTCAGTTCCCAACAATCATAGTTTCATGTCTGATCTTCGCACATAGCTTCTTTTTCCTCGATTCCCAGCAATCACAGTTTCAAGTCCCAACAACAGAACCATTTGTTGGCACAGGGGAAGACCTATGGTTCAACGCTACAACAACGCAAAAAAAAACCCCTAAATACCATCCCTTTCGGCAACACCTGTGAAGTAGATGAAGTCTCATTGGAGGTAGAGGTAGGGGTGGTTGCAGAGCTCAAGTGTCTGCAACCTTAGTTGGGACACAGATCTTTGATTGTAACACTTTGACAAAGAACTTAGCAATATATTTCATCAATATCCAGTCTTATTTTACAACGCAGATAAAACCCTAATTACAGAACATCATAGTATTCAACCAGATCTAGCATCTAGCAACACTTAGCATGATGAAACTGATTAGATCTAGCAAATTCAAGCACTAAGCGCATTCACAGAGGTCAGATCCATCTTTTATTCTCATTATTAAGAACAAAGCAACAATATATCTACCTATCATTCATCTATATCAAATCACTAAGCAAGTAAATACATAAATACATCAATACATCACACAAAGCATTCACAACACAGGATGTACGTGGTTCACCCACACCCTGGGGCTATGTCCACCAACTCTTCATCTTCTTTAATAGATTTCTTCAATATTTTTACATTCACAAAGCCTTCAGATCAACTTCGCAGAGGATAGGAGATCTACACACTCTTCGCTATATCCTCCCTTCCCAAGCTAGGTTACAGCACAAAGCCTACATATAGTCTCTTACAATCACATGCACTTAGCCTTGCAAGTCTCACACACTATGCACAAAGAACTTACAACTGTTACTTGCACTCAACACTACCTACAACTGACTTTTCATTCACACTTATCCATTCATACTCACTACATCACCTAGCATCTATTTATACATTACAAAATCGGGACTAAACATGGGCAAACCCATGGGCCGACATCCCCATACCTGTTACATAATCCCAAATCCCAAAAATCCCTAAAAAGGGGTCGAGATCCCGCGATCTCTTCTTCGTCTTGCGCTCCACCTTCGACAGCCTGTCGAAGTCCCAAAAATAGGTCTAAGATGACCAAGGATCCTCAAAACTTGGTCAAGGGCCAACAATTCTTTAAGTGGTTTCTAGAGTATGTTATAATCATTGAATGAAACAAATTATTTGATTAAAAATAGTTACAACAATGTTAAAATAGAGTATCTAGAGTAATTATGCAACTAGATTAGTTGTTGGAGTATATAAGAGTCTAAATACTTTTGAAGATGCTTTATAATTGTTGCAAAATCCATCTATGCATTCATCATAAAAATCCTTTAACAAATTGCTCGAATAACATAGAAGGTTCAATTGATAATATACAGTTCAACATCAACTGAATAATCAACACATAATCTTAGGAAATTCATAGTAGGTGACAAGTGGTATTCTTGCTGACTTGAAATCAAGGCCATGGTATTGATGATTGAGAGTCACATCACTACTCTTGACAACTATGATTTGCAACTCCCACGATGCAACATTAAAATGCATGGATCTGTATCAAGCAATATTACTCACAGATTTGTAGTAGTATGTCCCTTCTGCAACATACTATTCCTTTGACTTATGTAGTAGGCATCAAAATCTATAACAACTCATCTACGAGTTAGGCACAACATACACCATTTCTACCAAATGTACTATAGAATTCATTAAAATGCTAGATAAATAGAGAAACATATACCTAAGTGGGTTTTAGATTGAAATGGGTATAGTTATGGTTACAAGAAGGTGCAAAAGGACTAGTGAGGTATGGAAACAAAAGGAAAAATGTTATATAAGTATGAAAAAATACATTGCCATCAAACATATTGAGGGAAAAATTGACATCACGATATTTTTGAATGCAATTTAACCTATAAAACTTAAAAATAACAATATTCCCAAGTTGTATGATGGAATATTTTTGTCAATGATGAGCCACAAACTTCCACAGATCTAGCACAACTTCATGCTATCTTGAAAAGTCTACATGTAATCTAGCTAGTGATTTCGTTTCTATAATTGCAATCATAATTCAATCTTCATTTAAGCATCAAATGACTAAATTTTCAAAACATTGGTAATTGAGTATAGCTATCATGAAATATGTTTATTTTAATCATTCTTTCAAACAATTTGTTTGCAATTCCAACTTTCCCAAATTTGGCATACATGTCTACAAGCACATTGTTTAATATATTTGGGGTTAAGATGGACCTTTGTATATTGATAGTTGATATAAAGGAACTCCTATATTCATCATTTCAATAACAAACAATTCTCTTAAAAATTCATTTTATTTTATATTCCTATTAGAGAACAAAATGATCCTACCCAAAAGCCTCTTCAAATTTGGAGACTTCTAATAATTTTATCCCTAAGATAGCATTCATTTTATAACAAAATATTAAAACATGGAGCTCTAGAATTGTAATACTATTATGGAGGTTATGAATATCATTCATACCGAATTTGAGTACAAATGTGACCTCTAGAGGTGGATCTTGTATGCATTTTTCATGCTTAGTAGTTTTTTGGTTTAACAATGCCAAAAATGTCTTAGGGTCATTTTGGCATGTCTCTAAGATCTTGTATGCATTTTTCATGCTTAGTATTATTTTTGGTTTAACAATGCCAAAAATGTCTTTGGGTCATTTTGGCATGTCTCTAAATTCAAATAGAAGTCACGTTGGAGGAACCTAAGAATAAGGGAGGGTTCACTACATGAAATACTAAAATTATATACCACTACAATACATTAAGAAAGTCTTTTAGCTTGCCTTGCATACATCTCTAAGGGCTAGTTCGTTCAAAGGAAAAGTTGAATTTCTTTTTCCACAACATGGATTTGAATGGTTAAATAAATAAATTATAATGGGAGTATTGGGTTTTCCTTTTAAGAAACACATCATTTTTAAAATAATTTCACCCTGAAGTAGGTCTATGTAAGAATCTTTCTGAAGTGGCCCAGGAAAATGAATCGGTGTATGAAAGAAAGAAGATTTTTTTTTATTCCATGATTCATATTGATAGGGTGTGTGTGAATGATCATAAGGCACTCAAATCAAATTGTGATCATGTGTGAACTAGGGAAAGTTGGAATAATTTGCATGAAAATCCATTTTGGTAGGCCTAAAACATGTTGATGTTGACTATTTGGATGAAAATGGTATTGGTTGAGGTATAATGTTGGAATATTCAGTCATGTCTTTGAATACCACATGGTATTGTTTTAAAGGAGTCCCACGGACATGTCTTCAAAGACTTTAGAAAAGGCAATTCCCTGTTTCAGGCCAACATTGAAAGTTTTCTATAACAATTGAACTTCTAGGTCATGGGAGAGACAATAGAGCACTATGCTATAATGGCATAATAAATGAAGCCCATTCATGCTAATTACCATGTATAGAATGTACTTAATAAGATTGGAGTGCATTGTTTGATTAAAAGTACTTTGACAAGCAAGGAGAGGTTTTATGCATGTAGAAAGCATTTTTTTGAGACATTATTCGATGCATATTAAAATATAGAATATTGAATGTCAATTATACTTTCAAGAAACTATGTGCACATGATGGGATTATAATAGGCATAATTCTTCACATCCTTTCTTTTTAATAATTGTTAGAAAAGGCTCTAAGAAATGGAAGTGAATATTTGTTAATGAAAAATAATGAATAAGGCTTGTGTATACTAACTAGAATAGATCCATCTTAGCTCTAGATCTACAAAGTGTTGAAGAATGAAAAAGAATCACAACTAAAGTTTAGAGAAGAAACAAAACAACACTAACTATAGTTAAGGAATGATTGTCTAATAACATACTCAATCGAAAAGTAAGTATGTTGAATAAAAAATTCATATGGAAAGTTAGTCGTAATTGACATTATTAGCAAGTAAAATAATTGTTGTAATACTAGTATTATCACAAAATTTGACAGATGGAAAATTCTTTACTTCTAGTTAAATCTAGCATTCTTAATTATGTTTGATATTTCTGATCCAAAGAAAAAAGGATTGTTTATAGGGTTTTCAGTTACATGTTAGGTTTGGAGTGTCCCATTGAAAAATATTCACAAGATGTCAAGATATTCATAGAGATTGTGATATCATCTTACTTCATAATTCGTAAAATAATGCCTATAACAACAATCGACCATAATTTAGGATTTATTGAGTGAATTTTTTTGTGTGTACATATTTATGGGTAGAGTGGTTGAATCAATAAACTTGTCCTTTCCTTAGAATTGGGGTTTCAAGAAGGATCACTTGATGTTGATGAGGAAAATTAAGGTAAAAAACATAATTCCCTTGAGAAAATTGAAAATATAAAACGAAACAATCCATTCATTGGTTGTTTTAGTTATCTTAATATGATACTTCTCAACTACCTCATAGATGATATTTAGGAATTTTAGTCAAATGAGGGTTTCCATGAGTACATGGATATATTATCTGATAAGATGGGTTTTCACCACCATATAGATCCTCAAATCAACCAACATAGTGTATATCATAGACAAACAAAATAGAGCTTCAATGACAAGATTTCACGAGTTGCGAGATAATATTGGGTGTGATCATCCCCATACAAATTATACATAATGGTATTTACTTCCTTTGAAACCAAAGTTACAAGGATACAATGGGAAAATACTAGAGTAAAATGGTTTTCATAAAGATCATCAAAGGCTTTGTTAAAGATATTCAAACCCTTTGTGTCCTTAAATGTAAATAAGGGTTTGATTGGCTTAATCTGAAGTGCACATTGAATTTCATCATTCTCTAAATACTATAGGATGTGAGCCTTGCATCTCTAGTGCTTAGAAAAAAACCCATATGAAAATTTATGATAACCTTCTCACTATGTTTTATAGGGGCCGTCTATAAGGTGTCCTTCACATATATTTCTTGGATGCCTTGTGTATGAATTAAAATTATGATCCACATGGATATCGGTGGCTACCCACCTCTTCCACTGACTCATCACGATTCTCCATGTTGGCCATTTTTGTTATGATTTTTCAGGTCTGAAACTTTTGTGGTTGTTTTGAGGCCCTAACCAATGTTTTTTGGCCATTCAGGGGATTTAGATTGCCACAACATTTCTAGGCCTTGCCAATAGTTGTAATTTTCAATTAGATCCTTTCAATGAGCTACTAAACAACTGAAGTATAAATTGTATGGAAAAAACATTCCCCCGAGAATCTGATGCATCAACTAACCACCTAGGGGACCAAAAACCTTTTAGCATTTCACCTCTTAGGTTTAGGGTTTTGAACCTTTAGGGTTCATTCTTTATGTTAAAAGGACATTCATCTATCACATTGTATTAAATTTTTTTGAATGAGTGTAGACAACATCTCTTTCTCTTCAAATATAAGCTACATCCATCCTAGCCATTTTGTGTTCTATAGTATTATGTTATTTTATTCATTAATAGAAGTTGGGTTCCAACATATTTATCTTTTGTTTGCTATATTTTTGTTTGTATCTCATTTAGTTTTCAATATAATCCAGATCAATGGTATCATAGCATTTTCCTCCTTATTATTGGTATAAAGAGTTGGGTCTCGAGCAAGTTTCACTTGGGGAAGATCACTTTTGTCAACCAAAGAAACCTCCAATGATAGAATAATAGAGAGATGATGGAGAAAGAGATCCTTTCAAAATATTTCTCAAGGAATCCCTTGCATGACAATGAAAAAATATGACGAACAACTTTTCCTAGATCGCTTGACGATTGTCAATGGTAGGAAAGACACCATCAACAAGAAACCACTTTAGAGTTGCAACACCCTTCAAGGTACATGTTAAATTCCATATCCTGTTATTTGAAGGCCAGATAGATGTAGATGCTTTGGATAAATGGATGAATTAGTTAGAAGGTTATTACTCTGTTCAAAATTTTTATGACACTTAAAATATCACCTTCTCTCTCTCCTTAAATCACCCCCCATGTCAAATATTGGTGGGAATGTTGTTGGGAGAGACATAATGAAGACTAGTCTATGAAAATTGGGATAGGACCCACTTAGGAGGCCTTTGTTGATGCCCTATAGGAGCAATTCTACCCCATAAAAAACTATGATGGACAGTGCATGATATGGATGGCTATGCATCAAGAAAGAGACCAGATGGTGTCGGAGTAAATTAACATCTTCCATACCTTACACTCAAAGTTTGGTATCAGAAACTTTGAGCAAAACGTAGTTTTGTAGTACCACATTGACATACATAGGCACATCCAAAAAAATATGGATTTCTTGGAAATCTCCAAAATGGGAGATGATTATTGCTATGCTATCAAAATTGATCATAAATTTAAGTAGAAAAATAAGAAGGAGTTTAGGTATGAAAATTTGCAACAATAGAAGCATGGGAAAGGTCTCTCTAAATCAAAGAATAAGGGGCATAGCAAGGAATTCCAAAATCAATACAACCAATCCAAGCCACAAGAAAGTAAGGGTAATAGGAAGACAAAGAAGAACACTAGAAGGTGGTATGAGTTCCAAAAAACCCCTAGCACAACACTGATCAATACCACTCAAAATAGTAATTGTTGGCTGAGATTAAAGAAAAAGAGTCAGACCCACACTTGAACTTTGATTCAGAGCAGGATAAGGAAAATAAGATCACCGATGCATAACCTAGTGATACCATGAAAAATAAAAATATCCAACCATATGAGTTAGAGGAGATTGAGGAAGAGGAGTGCCTCTTCCACTCATAGACGTGGGTAAAGGGAATCCCAGTACATTTCATCATTTACAATATGAGCTAGAAGAACCTAATATCAGCCAAGGTCATGAAGATATTTAATTTTTCAAAAATTCCACACCCCCAATTATACACCATAATTTGGTTGAGCTATGGATGATACCTTCATGTTATCCAACAGTGCCTCATGTCCTATGCCATCAAGCCTTTCAAAGATGAGGTACAATGTGATGTTTCCATACTAGAAGTTTTTAATTCTCTTTAAATAAAACCATATATGTGGAAACATCATGCTATTTATGAGTCCCAACCCTGTAGTTTCATTATCACTCTAGGCGGTCAGCCTTACAAGGTACTCGAGGTAGTTATGACTATTGCAATTTCATTGATCTCGGAAAAACAATGTCTAAAATTAATCTCACAAACTGCAAAGTTTTTCCGCGTCGTGGTTCAATCAGAAGGGGAACAAAAGGTCATTGCAACCACCACAAATTCAACATATGGTCTCTATACATAGAATAAATAGGTGGAAAAGATTGTAGAGGAATATAGAGACCTCTTCACTTCACCTGTAGGTGTGCCTCTACACTATCAATTCTAACATCCAATTTATTTGATACCTATTCTCCATTTCCCAGTGGTCCAATATACAAACAATCCCTTTTGGAGAATGAGGAAATAAAGCATCAAAATCATGAGCTCATCCACAAGGGAAACATTCGAACAAGATCCTCACCTTGTGGGAGCCCAATTATGTTGGTGTAGAAGAAGGATGGAACATAACAACTCTGTATTGATTATAGAGCCTTGAATAAAATTACTATCAATAACCGATACCTGATCCCACAAATTGGTGATCTTCTTGATTATCTCAAGGGTGCCAAGTTATTAAACAAGATCGATCTAAATTCAAGCTATCACTAGGTTCCAATAGAATCAACACATATTGCATGGAAGCTATCCTTCAATATAAATAAGGCCTCTTTGAGTGGTTGGTCATGCCTTTTGTCTTGACTAATGCTCCAATGAAATTCATGAGGATGATATATGATATCTTGTGGAAATTCACAAACTCATTTTTGGTGACCTATTTGGATGACATTTGCGTCATCAACTGGACCTCGGAAGAGAACTTGCAACAAATTCAATGTCTTTAGAACCCTATAGAAACACAATTTATACACCAACCTAGAGAAATGTGCATTCAGTATGAATAGAATCCAATACTTAGGATACATCATGGATGACCATAGGGTGCATGTGGACCTAACAAAGGTCCTATTCATTTACGATTGGCCAGCCCTAACCACTTTGAAAGAGCTCTGCATATTCTTGGGCCTCACTAACTTCTACCAAGGGTTCATGTTAGGGTTCTCTCATATAGCTTATCCCTTAAGTCAAGTGATCAAGGGGAGAGACAAAGTGAAGTTTTCATAGTCTGAATCGCAATAGAAAAAATTTGAGTATCTGAAACACTTCATATGTTCTGCGTGAGTCCTCACATCAATAAATATTCAACATCCATTCAATTTGATATATATGCCTCTGACTATGCTATCAGTGTCATCCTCACTCAATAGATACATTTGTTTTCCTATCATAGTGAAACACTATTTGATCTTGTTCCCATCTATATCCCACCCATGAAAAAGAGATGTACTCCATTATGCAAGAATGATGACACTGGAAGCATTACATTCTGGGAAAGGAAAAAATCATCCACATTGATCACAATCCTTTGGAACTCATGGAAACGCAAGGAAATATACATAATGACTACCATAAAAAATGGTCCACATACCTATAATAATTCCACTTGAATATTAAGTACAAAATAGGTAGCATAAACTATGTTGTTGACTCTCTTAGTTAGCCCCAGGTTGTGTCCCTCACCACAATTATTAACTCCTATGGGCATGAGACCTCTATTTGGCCACAATTATACAACATTGACTTTGACTTCGCTGCTATTTGTCAGACTCCATGTGCTAGGAAACAAGTTTTGGACTTCCACCTCCAGGATGAGATCTTATTCTATCTTGGCCATTTTTCTATTCCTTCAAGGGAGTGAGAAAATCTAATTTGGGAGAAAAAATATAGTGGATTTGAAGGGAAATTTTGGGTGGATAATACAATATCAGTAATTTAGAATCATTTATATTGACCCAATATTCTACATGACTTCAACTGGTACATTAGGTCATGTACTACTTGTGTCATCCCTAAGTTGTTCATCAAGAAGCACAGGTTGTAAACTCCTCTCCCTACACTAGAAAATCCCTAGGATTCCATCTCCATGCATTACATGTCAGGGTTTCCCTGCACCAAACATGGTGACAATCGTTTTTTTGTGGTCATCAAACGATTCTTTAAGATTGACATTTTTTGACACCCTATAAAAGGAGTATCACCACTGATATCACTACTAAAATATTATTTGCATGTGTTTGGTTTCATTTTGGTCTACCATGGACCATCATTTTAGATAGGGACAATAGGTTCCTCGACACCTTTTGGTCCAATGTATGGTCTCTAATGGACACAAAGTTGAGCAAATTGACTTCCTTTCATCCCCAAACAGATGGACAAATAGAGGTGGTCAACATGATGATTGTGCATATCATGCACATGTATGAATCCAAGCCTCCATGTACATTGGATGAGATCCTTTCATATGTTAAACATATGTGTAATATATCGATCCACAACTTTGTTGGCCATAACCCTTTTTCAAGTGTTCTTGGGGTTCTATCCATTCCCCCCCATTAATGTAGCTCTACCTGTTCCATATTATCTAGAAGAGTCTGCCCATTCTTAGACCGAGGTAGAAAGGGAAACCCGATTTGTTGAATGGGATCAACACTTCCAAAAACAAGTTCATGATATCTTAGAGAAGGCCAATGTTCAGTATAAGCAATAACATGACCCACATCACCTTCCTCACAAGTTTCAGGTTAGTGACAAGGTGTGGTTGCATTTGCATAAAGAGTTCCTCACAAGCCCCCACACAAAGCTCAAACAAATATGATATGGGACTCACACCATAAAAAATGCTATGGGTGACAATTATTTCAAATTGAGTATTCCTCCTTTCCTTATCTTGCACCCAGTATTTAATGTGAAGTTTCTTCGACCATATTGGCCACCTCTATTGAAACCTCAAAGATGGATGAGAAATTGGACCCTACAAAAATCAATCCTGATTGCATTGTACAATATCCATTAGATTAAATCATGGACACTAGGATGAATGACACTTTTCAATAGAACATACAACTATATTGAGTTGTCAAATCGGGACAACTACTTCAACAAGGCAAGTGGCTCACCATGGTTTAGATTCAACAAACATTTCCCCACCTCTTGAGCGAACTTGACGCAATGGGGAAAATTTATTCCTAAGGGGGGGAGGATCGATATAATTAGATATATGTGGCCTCCCACCTCTTCCAATGGCTCATCATGGTTCTCCATCTTGACCATTTTTTTATGATTTCAGGTATTAAACTTTCGTGGCTGTTTTGAGGCCCTAAACAATGTTTTTTTTTCCATTTATGGGATTATGGTTTCCACAACATGTCGAGACCCTACCAAATATCATAATTCTTGATTATATATTTCCAACAATGAACTACTAAACACCCCAAAAAAATATTGTATGCAAAAGGTTCACCCCCAAGAAGTCGATGCATCAACTAACCACCTTAGGTCCCACAAACCTTTTGGCGCTTCACCTCTTAGGGTTAGGGATTTTGACCTTTAGAGTTCCTTATTTATGTTAAAATTCCATTCTTATGGCCCATTGTATTATTTTTTTTTGAATGATTGTAGTCGAAATCTCTTTCTCTTAAGATATAAGACACACAATTCTAGCCCGTTTTTGTTTTACAATATTTTATTATTTTATTCATTAATAGAAGTTGGGTTTCACAGTATTTTTGTGTTCTCTACTTTCACTATATTTTTTGTATTTCATTCCATTCTCAATAAAATCTAGATCAAATTTATTTAATTTCATTATGAAATAGTCATTAAATCAAATATCTAAGTAACATACTTCAATTGTATAAAATGGAAAAACCCCTAATAAAAACATCCATTGAAAATAATAGGTTCACCATTATATAAAAATGATATAGAATGGATCAGAATATAATTTTTCATCTATATTAGTACTTTATAGGTGGATACATTGGAGGAATTGTCTTGTAGGGACCATTTTAGTGGCATGTCCTAGTTTGGCGATTTGGGGTCTAGAACATTCGAGAGCCATTTTGAGGAATCAAACACTATTTTTTGGGGTAAAAAATTGTCATCATAGATCCTAGCCCCTTATTGATATTATACACATTTAAACCTTTCCAATGGTGCAAATATTTCCTCAATCAAAGTGCACATGAAGAAGTTATACCTCCTATAAGTTGACCTACCTTGTTGACCACCATGGCACGAGTGGATGCCATGTCAACCCACATTACTCACACATGTGGGTCTAGAAACATTTATAATTTAAATAGTGTTCTATAAGGTTCAAAACATTATCAATAACTAAGGGTTGAGGATGCAAAAACCCTATCCCTAAACGATTATCAAGCTATGTTATATACTGGGCCACTAGGAAGAGAAGGGGTTCCATTCTTTTGTATTATACTTTTTCCATATATGATCAGAGAATACGAGTGTGATTTGAGCACATAACATATGTAGGAAGAAGAATATCCAGTAAAGATTCAATCCATAGAGTCATGGGAAACTCCATAGTGAGTTCCCCTTTCTTTGTATTTTCATTTTCATAATTGAAGAAATGAGAGAAGAGCATAGGCCTCACATTATATTTGGGTTTTCTCGTATATCAGGTTTCCTAGGATCTATATTGTGTTCAATTGTTTGGATGGTGTGTATATTTTCCTATTCAATTATTTTCATAAATCTAAGCAATAAGCTAGTAATAATTAATCAGGGATCTAAGGGAAATAAATTCCATAATCTAAAAATTCATAATATTATAAGATATATTATGATGAATTGTTCCAGTGGAATATCCATGGTAGTATATAGAAAAAAAAAATGAATTTGATTCCATCTCGAAGACGTGAAATGTTTCACTACAATACTACCCTGGAATCCCTAAATTTCCAAAATGTCATGTAGATTGGAGAACATGCTAAAAATAACAGTGACAATTTGGTAAACAAATCTATGAACAAGTGAAAACCATAAGAAATGAAGTTAATTTAATTCATTCACTAATCATTAAATTCAAATTGTCAAACAAAAATTGATATTCACAGGAAATTCTCAACTTAAAATGGATGTAGGCCTCCTAAATTCCTCCATATCTAGAAAAAATGAAATTTTCCAGTACCCATTAGTGGATGCTTGGGTAAATTTCATGCTAAAATGGGAATGGTAGAGTTTTATCTACAAATAATTCACCATATAATAATAAAAATGGGAAAACCATAAGAGAAATCATGTTAACAAACAGTTCATATGATTAGACTTAAAATTATATTAAATTAACATCAATTTAATTTTGGTTGTTAATTTATAAGGTTGAATGAGTGTAGATAATTTCAAGATTGAGTGGTTAAACAATATTAGACTAACCATGATTTTAGATATTTCTTTCATTGAGTATTAATCATGTGTTCCTCCACATGTCCCAAAACTTTGAGCATAGAGACTATAATCTATATCCCTTAAACTTCATATGGGCATCATGTTGGATTACTGAAAGGGGGGGTGAATCAGTAATAGAGAAATTTAATCCTTTTTAACCATA